>MU223077.1:4054732-4115794 GCA_018584345.1 Thuja plicata | reverse complement strand
AAATACATCCTCTGGTGAAAACCTCTCGCAGGCACCTAAGGATGAAGAAAAAGACAAAATAAAGGATGATTCCTCTAGTGAAAACCTTTCTGAGGTGCTAGAGGAGGGAGAGATTGACTTTCCATTTGTAAAATTAGAACTAGAAGTTTCCTCTATGATCATTGAAGATACTATTCCAATCAACCTCAGTACAGAATAAAATCCACATATCACTTACATTGCAGCTTCTCTCAGTGATCAAGAAAAGAAAGATATGACAGCATTTTTACATAAGCACAAAATCAACTTTGCCTAGACTTACAAAAACATGCTTGGGATTGATACAGATCTTTGCATGCATCATCTTGTGGTAGATCCAAATGCAAAACCTATCAAACAAAAGCTTCACAAGATGCATCCTCAAGTTGCATTAGTAGTCAAAGTAGAGCTTCAAACAATGCTGGATGCTGAGGTAATCAGACCAATTGACTATCCTAAATGGGTTTTTAATATTGTACTAGTAGATAAGCCTACTGGGGGCATTCGTATCTGCACTGATTTTAGAGACCTCAACCTTGCATGTCCCAAGGATGATTTTCCACTCCCTAATATTGACATTATAGTGGATTTGACGGTAGGACATGAAATGTTGTCACTTATGGATGGATTCTTAGGTTATAATCAGATTAGGATAGCACTAGAAGACTAGCACAAGATTGTAGTCACAACACCTTGGGGCACTTTCTGTTATCAAGTGATGCCTTTTGGTCTTAAAAATGCTAGAGCTACTTATCAACGAGCAATGAATACTATCTTTCATGACCTTTTGCATGTTATCATGGAAGATTATGTGGATGATCTTTTAGGAAAGTCCAAAACAAGAGAATCTCATATTCCTATCCTTACCACCATCTTTAAGCTATTGGAGAAATATAAGCTTAGGTTGAATCCCAAAAAGTGTGTCTTTGGAGTACAATCTGGTAAATTGTTGGGATACATTGTATCACGACATGGCATCAAAGTTGATCCAAAGAAAGTGAAAGCAATCCTAGAAATGCCACCACCCAAAACATTGAAGCAATTACGTAGTTTACAAGGCAAACTACAATCAATCAAAAGATTCATTTCACAGCTGGCTGACAAAGTGCATCTGTTCTCCCATCTTCTGCGCAAGAACGTCAAGTTTCGGTGGGATTGTTTGTGTCAAAATGCATTTGAAAAACTGAAAGGTTATCTGGCTAATCCACTAGTGTTGGTGCCACCTATTTCTGGTCACCCTCTGATTTTGTACATATCTACTATAGAGGTCACGTTGGGAGCCCTCCTAGCACAATTAGATGATACTGGCAAAGAGCGAGCAATTTACTATCTCAGCAGAACTCTTATTGGCTATGAGTTGAATTATTCCCTAATTGAAAAAGCATGTTTTGCCATTGTTTTCTGTACATAGAAGCTATGACATTATATGCTTAATTATAAAATTCATCTTGTTGCTAGAATTGATCCACTCAAGTATCTCCTAGCACGCGCTGCTCTTACTGGTCGTATAGAAAAATGGGTCATGATTCTTAGTGAGTTTGACATTGTTTATGTGGATCAAAAGGCCATTAAAGGACAAGTGATTGCAGATCAGTTAGCTGAAGCACCTATTGACGATAAACACCCTCTGATCACAGATTTTCCAGATGAATCAGTCTTAAATCTTGCCCCAAGTCCACCATGGAAGCTGTATTTTGATGGATCCTTCACTTAGAAAGGATCAGGGGTAGGAATCTTTTTTGTTACACCAAAAGGGGATCTCATCCCTAAATCTTTCAAATTACAATTTCCTTGTACTAACAATATTGCAGAATATGAAGCCCTTGTACTTGCACTTCGACAAGCCATACAATGGTAGATTCTCACTCTATTGGTGCTTGGTGATTCATAATTGGTTATCAAAAAAGTTATGGATGTATATCAAACAAAGGATGGCAAGCTGATTCCCTATCGCCATACATTTGAAGATCTCAAGACACATTTTACTGAACTAACATTCTAATAGATCCCTCGCACCAACAACAAAGTAGTAGATGCCATGGCAACAATTGGGTCTCTGATCACTATGCCTGAACATAGGGAATGGTGTGAGTTTCTTGTTGAGAATCTTATGGTCCCTGCTTATGACACAACAAATTCTAAAATGGTGTGTGAAATTGCTGATCCCAATACCCAATGGTACCAAGAAGTGCATTCCTACTTGTGTGATGGACATACCCCGCTTAGTTTAACCCCCAATCAATGTAAAACTTTCATTCACCAAACTTCCTGATACACAATCCTCGCTGATACCCTTTACCGAAAGCATTTCAATGGAACTCTTTTAAGGTGTCTGAATTCTAATGAAGCACAAACATCCCTAGAGGAGGTTAATCAAGGAATCTGTGGGGCCCATTCTAGTGGACCTATATTGGCCAAAAAGTTGTTACGCACTGAATATTACTGGCCTACTATGGAGCAAGATGCCTACAACTATGTGAAGAAGTGTGTACCTTGTCTGCAGCATGGCAATTTGATACATGCTCCCTCCCAATCACTCCAACTCACTATTACCCCTTGGCCCTTTTCACGTTGGGGTCTCGACCTTGTTGGCCAAATTTTCCCTAATTCATCCAATGGCCATAAATACATCCTGGCTACTACAGAGTACTTTACCAAGTGGGTTGAAGCTTTTCCTCTCACCTACACTACTGGAAAATAGATTTCAAAGTTTATTCTGAACTATCTTATCTCTCGCTATGGCATTCCTCAGGACATTGTTACTAATAATGGGGCACCTTTCAAGAACAAGGATGTCACAGAGCTATGTAGGAAATTTAGCATTACCCACCATACCTCTTCCAAGTACTTTCTATAAAGAAACGGTCAAGCTGAGGCTACAAATAAAACCATTCTTATAATCCTCAAAAAGATAGTCGATGAAGCTGGCCATGATTGGCACCTTCACCTTAATCCTACCCTTTGGGCTTACTGCACCTCCATTCAAACCCCCATGGGAGCCATTCCCTTTTCCCTTGTTTATGGTACTGAGGCTTTTTCTACCCATCAAAATTGAGCTCCCTTCCCTCAGAGTCTCTCTGAAGAATCTGTTGTCTGAAGAAGAATACAGAGTTGCCCAGTTGCAAGAGCTAGAACTCATTGATGAGAGATGCCTCAATTCCCTAGACCACCTCCGTGTGTATCAAAATTGCCTTCACCTTCAGTTCAAAAAAAGGATCAAACCTCATCAGTTTGAGGTTGGTGATCTTGTCCTACAGCATAACATGAAGAACCTCCAGAACAGAGAAAACAAAGGGAAGTTTGAACCTAATTGGTTGGGTCCCTTTATTGTTACAACAAAGTACAGTTCAGGCACCTATTAGATTATGTCTCTAGAGGGAGATCCACTCCCTGATCCTGTAAATATTGTACATCTCAAGTGCTTCTATGCTTGATTAGTCTATAGTCCATTGTATAGCAGAAATTTTTTAGAAAATCCAAAAATATCAGAAAAGCAAAAAATTCCAAAAAACATTGAGAATATTCAAAAAAGCAGAAAAATTAGAAAAATAAAAAAAGCATAAAAAATAAAAAAGCTTGAAAAGAAACAAAAAAATCAAAAAGAGAAAAAGAAAAATCCATCCATATGTGAAAATCACTTCGGTGGCGCAATGGATAAGTACCATGGTGAAAACCTATTTCAGGTGCCATGCATAGTCAGATCCACCATCAGTTTCCACCATTTGTCTATACAGCTTGCATTGCCTTTCATAATAAGTGTCGCTACCCATATTTGTGCAGGTAGTCCTTTGGCCATCCTCTTTCTTTCATAATAATGATTCCCGCTTGACTGAGCTTACCAAATCATGAAACTAAGCTTTGTTCTAGACACATTGATTGCAAATGTTTTACATCAAATCAGCAGACAGATTGATTTTCCTGATGATCATTCTATTCACGAGAAATTGCCAGTGAATGTCCATTTTCTATCAATCAATCTTTAGCCCATCAGGATGAATCCTTCCGGTGTCGGCTGTTCTATCGATCTTCACATCAAATTGTTCATGGAAAGAACTTTTGGACTGAATGACCACTTGGTCAGGATGCCTTTTTGTTGATTTTATCTTGTATTTTACTATTTCCTTATCACGACAGCCTCGATCTCTTATATCTTGGTTTGTTATTGTGAGAATCTAGTGAAATACATGTCTTTTATGGTATGATCTTCTTATCATAGCTTTCTAGTGCATTTATGTTTTGATATTCAGTTATGACTAAGTATGCCTCATTGGGGGCAGGAGGATTCATGCATCCCAAATCCCTTACAAGATCTGGGTGTACTGTGTCTCCTCGTGAGTAACATTTCATAGCTCTTATCATACTTGATATCTCACATTCTTGTTCCTAACAATCTATTTGTTTGAGACTCTAGTCCACGCAAAGGAACCATGTCACTTGTGTTTTCTAGCACATGGTGCATAACTCCTTTTGCAATATCAAGCTAGGGTGTGCTCTCCAACATTAACATGGTATTAATCCCACTATTCTCATGTAGTTAGTCTTTGCATAAGTAGTTAGGTCATATTGCATTATGGTTTGCTCTGGGCAAAGGTTTCTATTTATTCCCCTACCCAGTCACCTACGTGATTTTATCAGGTTTATTGCAATACACACAAAAATAGTGTCCTCATTAGTCTTGCATCCATTGCATTCATTAGTCATTAAATCATTATCTTTTGCATTGATCATTTCATTAGTCATTATTCATTCGTTTCATTAGTCATTGTTCATCACAGTGATCATTAGTCATTAATCATTTGCATTGTTATACATTTGTCTCATATTGCATCATCTTTTGCATTGATAATTTCATTAGTCATTATTCATTAGTTCCATTAGTCATTATTCATAGCATTATTCATTAATCATTAAAATCATTTGCAATCATTATTAGTACATTAATCATTAATCATTATACATTTGTCTCACATTCCATCCATTCTGTTCATTAATCATTAATCATTACAACATTGCATTGTCATTCATTAACCATTATATATTCCATTATCCCTTCATTTAGTGTTCATTATTAAATCATTTGCATTTGTTCACACATTTATAGTTGCATTATCATTGTCATTAGCATTTTCCATTTGCATTTACATTCCATCAGCTGCATCCATAGCATTTCTAAAATATTTATACATCATCCATACATAATAACATATAAGCATTAACACATCATACATAAATCTGCATCTCATCCCTGCATCACAAATTTGTCAGTCTCATCATACATACATATATTCATCTCATCCTACATGTCAGTCATAAGCATTATATACGGTAAACGTAAACATCATAAGTGCATCCATACATTTGCATATACATCACATCATATAAACATATAAAATCATCAAAGCTGCATCAAAATAGAGTCCCATAATAAAGTCCATGTATATATCTCAAAAATGTCATATCATACATCATGTATCAAAAATATGTCCAAAATGTGTATCCAAAAATCTGAGACGGGTCATGGTGGTGGCTGTGATGGTCTTGCTCCACTACTGGGATGTGGCGGTCCCTGTGATGCTTGCCCTATGCTAGCTGACTATGTCCTCTCAGAGTATGCAGGTGCTCGTGCCCCCTCTGGCACCATTCCATAGTACAGTCCCATATAATATCCAGCTTCTTGGCCCCTGCATCCTGCCTCTCTTTGAGCGGCCATAGCATCGACCATCATCTAACCTACCCCCACTGCACTGCCTTCCAGCTACGCTATCTCATGGTCCAACTTATAGTCCTTAGCATATCTACATGCTAGATCTCGCTCTGCTGTCAGAGCTGCTATCTGTGCTTCCATCTCTGCCCACTCCTCGTCCCAATCCATGTGCTCCTCCATGATGGAAAACTCCCCACTATCCACCCGAGCCTATAAAATTTCTAGTGCCCACTGTGCACTATCTCCTCATGCTATCTTTGAAGCCAACTCTCCCTAAATCTGGGTAACCTCTATCTGCAGGCTACTAGTCATCGCCTGTGCTGTCGCCAATAACCCCTGAACTCTCCCCAACTCTATTTGCAGGCTATCTTTCTTTGCCACAACAGTGTCATATGTCTCCTGGGCTATAAATTTTGCTGGTGGTCCCTGTCCTGGTGGCGGTCCCTATGGTGGTGGTCCCTATGGTGGTGCCCCCTTTCCTGGATCTTATCCCTATGCACCAGGTATGATAGGTGATTGTCCACCTGCTGGTACGTGCACCTATCCTCTCTGCCATGGTGCTACCACCTTGGGCCGGATTCTCCTCCTAACCCCTCCATCTCCCTGTCCCTGTCCATCCCCTCCAGCCACTGGCTACTCATTTAGCTACACAACTCCTGGTACTGTGCATACGCTAGCACTACCCCTGCATCTAGTAGCGACTCTCGTGCTCTAATCCAAGGCACCTCAATCATGCCCATAAATGATGCTCAGGATATCTAAGGATCTACACCCATTCCCCATACACTACCTACCTTGCGGGTCACCAATGGATGTGGGAACCCGTCCGGTACTGCCTCCTGCACCTGTCCCATCTACCTTCATACCCTGGATGGCATGTATCATGAAATCATATACGTTTTCCTCTTGAATAGCCAACAATTTGTCTGTACAAATCTCATGTAATACGAGTCATAAAATCTATCCTTTGCATACACCCCCTACTGTGGGGCTTCATGGCCCCAGTCCTCGCATCCTGCATATGGAGCCCATATGATGGCTCCCATCTCTTCCAACCGCTACCTCTAGTATCCCACTAAGTCTGTGGCCTCATAACTAATCAGTGGCCTATACTGACAGACAAAAGGTTCATATGCTACCCAGGTCTCCTAGTGTCTGATCGGTCATGTGACCGCTATATGCTCCCAGGCCCATACCTGTAGCAATGTACATCCTGGCCCTAGTGCTCTACCCCCGTGGTAGGTGCACATATGTAAATCATTGTAAAACTACCCAAGGATGATGTTTCCCCAACAGTACTGGTTGCCGTCCTCGACCATGCTGCTCAACACTCGTGCCCAGCCTATCGGGAATCCCTTGCCTGCATGATCAGACATGAGACGCCCCCTATCAACCTTGCCAGATAAAGTGCTAGTCACCGTGGTCGTGGCTCCATATCCATCGCTCCAGTCCATGACATCCACTGCCGTGTAATCGGCAGATCAGTGTACCTCTACCTCAGAGCCATCTGCATGTAGGGCTCTGATCCCTCTACGCAATATTCGGGTATGACCCCCCGAATGGGCACTATGTACATCCTCCATACATCATGGAGGTTGATAGTAGCTTCCCCTATAGGGAAGTGGAAGCTTGAAGTGGTGTTGTGCCACCTCTCTATCAATGCAGACATAAGTGCATTATGCGCTTAAAGATGCGGCCAATGCCGCACGTGCTCTAGGCCACACAGTGTCACCACTCCCCACTCGATCACCATCAGATGCTGCTCTAGCTCCATCGTCACTAGATAGCACTCCCTCACTCAAAATTTAATCATCTCCTCCTATAATCAGCCAACACATATCAACAATCAAATAGCATGCTGGGGCATCGAAACATGTCCCAGGCCTATCTGGGGCATCAATAAATGTTCCCAGACCCTTGTCTTTCCTCTTCCTCCTCTTTTTTCTTCTATTTTTGGGTCAATCTATGCAGCTAGTAGTTGACCCTCACAGACGATGAATCTTCGCAGACGCCAGTCTACGGAGATGGCGGTTTAGGTCACCACCTTTCTTGTCGTGCAGATGGCGGTGTTGAAAAATGTCATCTCTACCGCACATTTTCTTCTCTCCCCATCTTCACAGACGGAGATTGTGTGAATCTCCATCGACACAGATGACCATCGCTGGTCGGTCATTTGTGCAGACGATGGTTTGTCGATCGCCATCTACGCAGACGGCAGATGGGCGATCGTTGTCTGCGCTGCATGCCCATTTAGGGGCATTTATTGTGCCTAAAAACTTTTGAAAAACATTAAATCAAAGGTAGGTGCTTGACTACTCACCGGTGGTCCTCTGTCTGCTGGCCGCTGGTGTACCCAAACGCACTGCCCCAACTGTGATCGCTCGTGTTGCGTTACCATGGCTCTCTTCTTCTTCTCTCTCTTTTGCTCTTTATGGGTGAAAGTGACTTGTCCATGGGCCCTGGTGGACTATTTATAGTCCCTTGGGACCCATTTCTTCCCTTGGTCTCTTCTTTTTTCCATTCTGGTCCCTGTTTCCCCTCTATTTTTCCTGGACATGCCATGCAATTGGTCTACTTTCTCCATTCTCTTGTCTTTTCGAGAAAATTTTATTAAAAAATTGTATTTTTTCCTATTATTTTCCCGAGGGGGAACCCTTCTCCGCTCTCGCTACCGTAGGTTCTTTGAATCCTCTGGGGCATCTTATTTTCTTTTCTTTGATGCAATGTCACTTTCGATAATGCATCAAAGAGGGGCAAAATATAGACGTCCAAAATCGTCCTTATATTAATTTAATTAATATTCCCATAACATAATAGTTAATTTTAATTAATTATATTTGTTATATTCTTCTATCTATTTAATTAAATTAAATATGATTCATTCTCTTTAGTATTTAAATTTAATTTAAATACTCCCCCTTTTAATGTATTAAATCTTATTTAATACATTATCCTTCATTGATTCCCTTTAAATAATTTTTTAATTTATTTATTCCTTCACATGACCTAAATTCTACTAAACCACAATTAATCTAAATCTAATTTGGATTAAGCTAATTTGAACCTAGATGCTACCCTACCTTACATCACTCTAACCAAATAGACCTATCTATTAATTAACTAAGGTTAATTAACCTAATTTCTTGATTCCTACAACAATTAGTCCTAATTATTTACTCACACATGTGTGAGCAAATTTTCAAAAATTGACTTTTCCAAATAATCCTTATTTGGTGCCAACAAGATTTCTTACACCTATGATGACACCTTCTTACACTTTCTAAAAGTGTTTCATTGGACTAAAACTCTTACACCCTCTTACACCTTCTTACAAGATCCTTCACATGTGTACTTTAAGTACACTTTGACCCATCATGTCTAAAGTTGTTCACACATGTGTGAGCAAAGTGGACCTCTTGCATGGCTTATGTGTCCCTCATGTAGCACCTATGTGGATGCCACATGAGCTCCACCTCATCAAAGCCCTCTCTCTCCTCAGAAAACTCTATAAATAGAGGCCTTTCTCAAGAGAAAATCATCTCTCATTTATGCATTGTTATCATGCTAGTTTGTCTCTAGAATTTCTTAAAGCATTTAGTATCTTTCATATCAATTTTAGTTTTTAGCTCATGGTTACTTCATACTTACAATCTAGATATTACATGTTAGGATTAATGGAATGAACTTATTTTGTTCTCATTAAATCTTGCATATCATCTTAATATTAGCCTTGCATTATCATGCTGAATGAAAACTTGAGACAAGTTCCTCATACTTGTTCTTGAGTTATTCATTCTCTTAGTTGCATTCAATAGATCAATAGTGGGATTATAATATTTTTTTGGGAGAGCACACCCACAAACCTCTCTAAGAGCAAATCAACAAGGCTTGGGTGCACTTGTTTGGCTCATCGGAGGTTGTGATGAATCTCTTCTTATTTTTAGTAGTATGCTTTAGATATGTATAATGTTGTTATTTAATGTTTATCTCTAACGTTTGCATGTCTGAGCGTGCTCCCAATAGGTTAGGTTTCATTGCATACACTATTAAGAAAATATTTTCAATAAAGGATGCATAACTAGTGGACTTACATGATAGTAAATGTGTCATTTTACTAAACCTATCCACAAAAAATTTAAAAAAAAAATATCAAATCCCCTTTGGGTCTTGGGAAATCCCATGAAAAAATATATACTTTCTCCCATGGTCTTGATGGAGTGAGTGAAGGTTGGTATAAACCTTCATTTGTACTTATTCCTTTGGCTTTATGACAAATAGAGCATGTCTTAGAAAACCTCCTAACATCATATTGTAAATTTTCCCAAAACTAGTGTCTTCACATTAGCTCCAATGTCTTATATAGTCCAAAATGACCATACATAGTACCACTGTGATTTTATTGAATGATATTGGTTCTCATGGAACAATTTGGGATGCATAGATTTCCTCCCTTAAAGAGAAGACTTTCTTGTATCAAATAATTAGAAAATTCATTATTGTATCTATCACTCAAATTAAGACATACATGATGTACTTTTCTAGACTCTGCCTATCTATTGCATACATGTCCTTCAAAACATCAATCCAAACACTCTTCATTTTACCTTCTAAAATATTAAGCACAATCCAAATTAGTGCATCTACAACTCGGTTCGCAACTACCTTTTTGTGATTGATAGAAAAGGTTTACAATTTTAATATTTCCACCCACTTCATGTTCCTATGGCTCAAATTGTCTTGGATATTGATGAAACTTAAGGCCTGGTTATCTGTATAAATAATGAATTATTTGGGTAACAAATAATGTCTCCACTTCTTGAGGGATTTGACGAATACATGCCTATCTAGATCATATTATGAATACCTCTTCTTGGATTTATTTAAATATTCACTAGAGAATGATATCGGTCTACCTTCTTGACTTAAGACATCCTATGAAAACTAGGCTAGCATCACACTCAATTTGGAAAACTTTGTTAAAATCATGGAATTTTATAACCGGGTATTGGGATGCCTTTTTCTTAAGGAGTTCAAAGGATTCATTATCTTCTTTTTTCCCAAAAAAATTACATTTATGTCCCCCCTTGATAATATCTAGGATAGGTGCATAAATCTTACTAAAAGTCCTTATAAACTTTCTATAAAAATTAGCTAATCCATGAAAGCTCCTAACTGCAGAATTTGTCCTAGGAGTAGGCCATGAAAGAATTGCATTTACCTCATCTTGATCCATTTTTATACTACCCTTGGAGATCAAAAATCCAAGATATTTAAGTTTCTCTTGCATGAAAATTCACTTGTCCATGTTTACCTTCAACTTCTCCTCAATTATTCTCTTCAATACCATATCTATGTGTTTCAAATGTTCTTCTCATGTACTAATAAAAGTCAAAATGTCATCTAGATATAATATGAAAAATTTCTCCATGAAACCCTTAAGGACCTCATCCATAAGCCTTATAAATGTACTTGGAGTGTTAGATAACCCACAAGGCATCACATTACACTCATATAACCCCTCATTGGTTTTAAAAGTTGTGTTTCATTCATCCCCTAGCCTAATTCTTATTTTATGTTACCCACTCTTCAAATCAATTTTTGAAAAATATCTTGCACCCCCCAAATAATCAAGAACATCTTCCATTATAGGAATTGGAGACCTATACCTTATTGTGATCTTGTTGATGGCTCTAGATCAAGTGAAAATCCTCCAATTTTCTTCCTTATTTGGTACCAAAATAGAAGGCACTGCACATGGGCTTAGACTCTTTCTAATTAGACCAGATTCAAGAAACTCTTGTATTTGTTTTTCCATCTCCTCATTTTGTTGTGATGTTAGTTTTTAGGTTTCCTTGTTAGGTACTATTGATCCTGGTATGAAATCTATACAGTGACTTATCTCCTTCATTAGTGGTAGACTCATTGGCATATCATCTGCAACTATACCCTAATATTTGTCAATAATAGTGGATGCATATTGGTTTAACTTTGGTTTCTTCTTCTCTGCATTTTCTACCTTCAACACAAAATTGGCTCTTTTTGTAGATTCATCAGTCTCTTTAATCTCCATTTGAAAATACTACACCTTGTGTTTAAGAATTGGTATGCATGGAAAGAAAGCGCCATTCTAAGTTTCTAGTGACTTCAATAATTTATTCTTACCCATCATCATTATCTTGACCTCTTTTACTTTAAGCTATTCTTCATTTATCTCTGCCAGTAGTAAAAATTCAATCACTTTACCATATTTAGTTATGGTATATGTGTTTTTAACTCCATCATATTTAGTAGTAAAAATTCAATCACTTTACCATATTTAGTTATGGTATATGTAGGGATTTTAAGTAATAATTCCATGGCCTTCCAAAACAAAGTGGCATGCATCTAACTTGACCACATCAACTAGAAATTTGTGTTTCTGGGCTCCAATTTGAAATTTAACCCATGACTTCTCATCCACAAGAGTTTTTTGTCCTTTATTAGGCCATAAGAATTTGTAAGTGCAAGGGTGAGGAACTATTCTCAATTTCAACTTCTCAACCATTTCAAGAGAAATAAATTTCTCTCTTGAAAAGGAATCAATTAGGACTTTACATACCTTCCCCCAGCTTTGCAATTTGTCCTAAAAATTTATTTTCTCTTAGGTGGTTCCTTGGTGATTGGTTCTTGTAGGAGTGTTCTTCCCAACATAAGTGCTTCACCTTGTTTGGTGCAGGAGCACCTAGGATAAATCCAATCCCTATGTATTTTTTGTGGCTTGTACAGACCCTATCCAAGTCAGTTGTTTTCTTTTTGACCTTAGAAGGTCTTGCATGTTTGTAACTAGTTGGATTAGACTAGGATCAGTCCAACTAGATGTTTGTGATTTTGAGTGTGTTTAGTGCATTTTAGCCTAAATTGGGAATTTGGGGTAAAAAATCCTAGATGGATTAGCATGGATTAGATTTGAGCCTAAGAATTCCTTTATGATGTTTTCGAATCATGTCATAATGATTGGAGATCATTAAACTAAGTTTTGGCAAAAGATGTAAAAGTTGCTAAAATATTGCGTGACAACATTTTGTAACTTTGCAATGTTTTCCGATAACATTGTCAAGTTTGATTCCATTCGTTGAGTGGAAAAGCTATTTAATGGTAGTGGCCTAAAAAATGGAGAAGTCATATTTAGAGACCATTAAGCCCATTTCCCGAGGTATTAGTGATGTAATGCAAGTTTTTCAAGAGTAAGAAGTGTATGCACCCTAACATGGTCGCCTAGACTATGGGCCCCATTTATCATTTTATCAATCTATCAATTTTCTCAATCAATGGTTTAGAACATTTTCAATTCAAATCAATTTCCTTGATCAAATTGTAATTAATTCAATTATTCAATTATTTCAATATTTTCTAAGGTTTGATCATTTTTATCTAATTAAAAGATTTAATCTCCCTTTTAATTATATAAAATTTATCTTAATTAATTAAAATATTTAATCTCCCTTTTAATTGAATAAAATTTATCTTAGTTAATTAAAGTAAATTTCTCCCTTTTAATTAAATAAAATTCCTCTTATTTAATTAAATTCAATTTCCCCCATTTAATTAAATAAAATTCTTCTAATTTATTTAATTATAAAGACAATCCCTCTTTTAATTAAATAAATAAAAATCCCCTTTTCATCACATCTTCCTAAGTGGTGGGTTTTTGCCTCTTAATCTCAACCATTCACTGTTCTTTATAAGGAAATCTCCCATTCTCATTTTCATATTAGGTTTTCATAGTATTGTTATGTTGCAGGTTTGGGAGCAATTTTGGAGGAGGATTTGAGCACTTGAGCTTGGATATTGTAACTTCTCTCTTCTTGTCTTCTTCTTGCATCCATGGCTATTCATGTAGATTAGATTCATGTTTATTTTCATAGTTTAGATTTGCATATTTCCTTTCATAGATTAATCATACATTTTTATCATTTAGATTAATTTATTTTTATGCATTGCAATCATATAGAGTAGATCTCATTTTCATTCATTTGAATCTCTCATTTCATGGTGTACTTGCATAGGCACTAACTAGGTCAATCTGAGGGCCTCCATTTCAAACCTTTGGACTCCATGACTAGAGAGCTATGAATCGATATTTGAGACCTCATTCTTGAGCAACCTTGGATGGAATGATTCATAGAAGTGTGTCAATATTTTAGCACACATTTTTGGCGCCCACCGTGGGGCATGATGCTCCTGATTTTCCTTCATTTTATAAGATTGTCAGATTTTCTAATCTTTACATGGTTATTTTATTGAAGTTTTTCAAGCCTAGCCCTTGTGCAAATTTGCTTGGAGATGAAAACCCTAGATTTTCAATGATTTGATCATATCTCCCAAATGGCTTGGAGTTTCGGTCTGATTTTTTTTTTGCAAGTATGACATATCAAAGAAGGTCCTGTAAACAACTCAGAATTTTCTGAGGTATTTTGAAATTTTTATAATTTTTTCTTTAATTTCATAAAACCATAATTTTTGGCACAAATCAGCATATTTTTTAGAATTTTTTACATTTTTAGAAAGGTATTTAAATTATACAGGGGTTCCATTCTTTGAGTTTTAAATTTGGATGTAATATCATAGCTCATTTGGTCAATTTATGAAAACTAGTCTATTTTGGGAAAATGGCTCCCTAGGGCACAAATGAAAAGATCTTTTTAAAATCTTGACATTTTTGGAAAGCTCTCTATTTTTTAACAGGGGTATTTTTTTGTATTTAGGTTTAGGATCTGAATTCATGGCATATAAGTCCAATCTTGTTGACTAGGTAAAAAATCAAAATTAAAAAAAAAAGCATTTAATGATTAGCTTGTACTTATTTTTCACATGTTTCAATGCATGATGTGAGTTTTCATTTGGATTATTTTCTAGTTATTATTTCTCCTAACAATTGATTTTCAGATCTAACCCTAGAGTTTGCATAAGTTAAATATATAATGCATATCTTGTTTTCTTGTCTTATTTTTTGGAGAGTTCGTGGGGATTGCTTGGACTTGTGTGGATAAACAACAAGACACTTCGTGTTGCATTGGATTTGAGGTATTTTATTTCTCTCTATAATATTTGGATTTTGGAAATTAAAATGAACATCTCATGTGTCTAGCTTGAGTGTTTCTTGCTTTCATAGATCACATTTCCAAATTGGTGCTCTAAAATGGACCTAGATTTGCTTTCTTGCATATATCTTTCACATAGTAATTAGGCCCTATGAACACTATTTGTGGTGATCTTGAGAGAGTGGGCTTCATTTGCTTGTTTTGCATGCAAAGCTCTTCTTGACGATAGATCCCCTTGTAGGTAGGGAAGGATTTTGTTTTTACCTCTTTGGTCAACTTGGTTTGGGCTTCAAATTTTTGCAATACTTTCTCTCTTTTGGGGATTGGTGTCATTTGTTGTTGTGTGAGCCTTGAATGAGGTGATTTCAAATTATTGGGTCAATGAATCATGTTTTCTATGTTTTGGTGAGGTGAAGAGGCTAGAGGATTATGCTCTTTTCCCTTTTGGGAGAATCAAAAACTTGGAACCCTTGAATCTGAATGAAGTCCCCATGTGGTCCATATTGTGATTCTTCCTTATTAGAGAGGGTTAACCATAGTGGACATTCCTTTTATTGGGTCAACCATGTGGATGGAACCTCAAGCGATAATAGCCATTTTTGCCATGGTAGAAACAACCGCTATATAAATGTCCTTGTGGAAGAAATCTCCAAGGGTGTAGTTTCTTGTGGGTTGTCAGATCTCCTCAGCATCTCCTAATTGATTAAATTCTTGGACTGTGTCATAACCTCGGTGTGCCGGGATTGGATTTCACCCACTTGAAATTGCAAAAGTTGTAGAGTCAAGCCATTACTAAGAACCATAGTGAAACCAAGTTTTTATTTTCTAGGACTATGTGCATGATTGGAAAACATTTGATAACATACACAAGTAGCATTCTTATGGAGTAGAAATACTATGATACTATCTATGTTCATGTGCAAGGTTTCTTTGTCCCTTGCTCATTATTTGAAGACATTGATTGCATGAACTCCCCGATTGCTGTCTTATGTGCTTGATTCATGATAAAATCTATTAATGCATCTAGTTGGCCAATTGAAACAAAAAAATATGAGTTCTCAAGTGATAAAAAATTCAATAGATCTCCCCAAAAATGCTATGACATGTTTCTCAACATCACAATGAACTTAAATGGTATCAATTTAGACAAAATGACTCTTGGTCTTCTTTCTCCCACATCTCCCATGTCTTCCTAGTCTTTCATTCCCATTATTTCTCTTCTTCTTTCATGCTTCTTCCTATTCTTCCTAAGATCTTCACATCTTCTTGATTTTCATTTCCTCTTACTATCTAGTCTATCTTCTTCTATTTTCATCTATTCTATCACTTCCATTCTTGATTCCTTCTCTTCTAGAACCATGGATCTCCACTATTTTCTTAAGGAATGTCTCTTGACAATAGATGATCTCAAAATAATTTATCAATTCATGACATATTTTTCCTCCAATTATTCTTCTAGACGTTACATGAGTGTTGAATCCATAGCAAAAATAAGACAAAAATTGAATGAAGCAGACGTCTTTGCCAGAATCATGTACATGATCATTTTACAATCTCTTTCTTCCAAACATCTTTCATCTTCTAAGTCTTCTCATCATTCCTCATCATCTAAATCTTCTTCTTCCACTAGGTCTTCACTTTCTTCTTCTTAACAATCTCATTCTTCTCCTACTTCTCCCAAGAGTCATACTTCTCTTCAAAATGCGTACCATAATGAGCAACATGATATTCCTTGTTATACCTCTTCGGTGAAGAATGACACACCCATCTTTGATGACTCTGAGGATCTCATTTATTATGACTCTGATGACTTTGAGGCCTCTTCTAATGATGGCTATTATGATGAAATACATAGAAATGATTATGACACTTCTATTCCTAAGGGTCCTCTTTGTCATGTACTCACACTTACTAGGGGTGGGGGTTCAGAGTGGAGAGATTGTGATGGTGATCCATATGATTCTAATTTTGAAAAAGAGACTTTTATGAGTTTCATGAATAGTACCTCTTTGATGCTTCTATTGAGGAAGAGAAATTTCACCGTGCTAGTTATAAATGTCAATTCCATAAGAGTTTCTCGTCCAAGTATTATCATACTAAAAATAAATATTGCACTCTCAAGAAAGATCATGTTAATGATGAACTATTGTTTTTTGATGATTCCCTTCCATCCTCTAATTCTTCCAATACTCATACATTTCCTAAAGTTTCCAAACCTTCCACAAATCCTTCATCTGACAAAATTCCTAATGCTTTTCATGTGGTTCCCTATAGTTATCCTTAAGGGCTACCTCTTAAAGAAACTCAAGCTAACCTTCACTTGGCTGCAAATAATTTCAATAATTCTAAACCTAAAGAGCCTAAGCCTTTACATGCTATAATGCCTACTTCAGCTAATCCTTCCCCATCTATTCCCAATTCTCCCGTACAATTCCAACTTGCTTCCTTGTCCTTAGAATGGGCTCCATGTCAAGAGGACTCTAAAAATGATAAATAAAATAACATAAAGAAAGATCATGATCAAGAAATCTCCATGTCATCCAATCCTCTTTATGATGGCTATTATCTGCGTCATGGTTCTTTTGATCCCTTACACCCTTCCTCATTCATTCCACCATGTCTTAAGTCTTCTCCTAAGCAAGATCAAGTTACTACTTACACCATTGAGCTTATTGACAATCAAAATAACCTTACCCCACTTACACTTTCCAAAGATGATACATCCATTAAGGTTATTAAAAATGGTGTTGTTACTTCCAATGTTGAGCCTATTGAAAATCAAGAGAAAAATTATGTGCTTATGCTATCCAAAGATCCTTGTCAAGATCAAAGTCTTCCATCTTCTAGTTCTACCAGTCCATGCTCACTTCCATTTTCTACTCTTCATAATTCTTTCCAAGCTTCAAAAAATCCTATCAATGAAGGTGCTCCTATTCAAGATGTTCACGATCCTATTGAAAATCCTAATGCTCACTCTAAAGATGTTGATATCCTTGGTTTTCATATACATGTCGATGAACTTATTGATTATCCTTTTGCATCTTCCACATCCATCCTTGGACCTCCTCCACCAATACTAAGGGCTTCACATTTTCCTTCCATCTTGGGTCCATATGTTCCTTCACTTTCCCCTCCTAAATCTCCTAATTCATCATCCATCTTGGGTCCTTATGTCCCTCCATGTACTATATTTCCTAAAGATCAACATAGATGCATACCCTTGAATTGTTTTCATCCATCCACCCATCTAAACCAAGCATATTCTTCTTCTTCCTCCATAAGTCCCAAGTCTTTTGGAAGAAACTTAAAAAATCAATACAAGAAAAAGAAGCAATACAAGAATCGATCTAAAAAATAAGATCACCATGTCTCCTTTAATTGGCATGGGGGCATAAAGTCAAAAGAGATAACTAAGAAGAAAACTACAAGACAAGTATGGGTTCCAAAATCCATCATTGAAGATATTTTCACTAAATCATCAAAAAGAAATGAAAAGCCTATGACTATATGGATTCCAAAGTCTCTCTTGAAAGATTATCATGTTGAGAAACAAGTGAAGTTGACATTCAAGCTTCAAAAGGCTTCCACTTCATCTTCTTCCAAAAACATTCTTTCATTCTGTGCACCTAGACCGCAACCTCTGTTATCCATTCACTATATTCCTTCCATATTCCTTCATTCATATTTCCTACTCCATTCTCTCACCACCCTTCAAGGTGTGTATTAACATTGATTTTTCCTTCCTTTCCATTTACCCTTTCACAATACTTCCATTCACTATCCTTCTACCTTCTATTCTTTTTCCTCATTTGCCTATTCCTCCTATCTTCCAACCTCACTCGCTTTGCATAAAACCTTATCCTCCATTTTCCTCTTTCATGTTCATGTCCTTATCAATGTCTTTGAGCATATAATTTTGGATCCTTGGCATATCATGGTTTATCCTTTCAAGGAGCATTATCTAAAAATATTCCCTTCTTCCAAAAAATTGAAAAATTTAAGAAAAAAAAAGAGAAAGAAAATTAAAGAGAAATAAATTTTTTCTATGGTGAAAACCACTCCCTTGTGGTGCCTTGGATATGTACCATCATGGAAACCTGGCAATTAGGCATCATGCGTAGTTCTTCTACATATTTCATCCATTCTGTATTCTCTCTTTGATCTTGACAATGTTGATCTATACACGAACATTTGAGCTATCTTGTGTGCTATGTCATGATCTTTTCTTTGTGTGTTGACTATTATTAATTTTCATTGAGTTTCCTTGTCTAATAAGTCTCTTTGTGATGCATAGCTAGAGGACTTGGGGCATGGGGAATGTTTTTATTTGCTTCCTTCTTTATTCTTAACTATTTTTGCACAACCGTTCTATTGGTCATCCTGGCCTCTATGCCTTGATGCAAGCATGGTTTTTCTATATTAAATTGGGTAAGATAACATCACAGTCATCTTTAACTTTATGTCTTTGATGCTTATGTTAGAATCTTTCCACATTCCAATCCAATATAAATCACATTCATATCTTTATAGTTGCACTTGTGACTAGTGATGATTGTGTGATTTTTCGATGTCCATTAATAATGGTCCAATGATGAAAATAAGTTCCTTAACATTATCTAATGAATGATGAACACAAAGTCCTATGTTACAGTTGCTCTATTGCAAGTACACCTTTGCATTTTCATGTAGCTTGCATTGTTAGACTTCATCTTAGTTTGCATTTTTAGGTTGCATTATGAGTTTGAGGGTTTCCTTCATCTTTCTTGTGGAATTTTAATCAATTGTGGTCATGTTCTAATCTTCATTTCCTTAGCTTCTTTTGTGATCTCAATTGAAATTTTCTATCTTAAACAGTTGATTAATTTTGGGGCATTCTATTTCTTAAGGCAAATTCTCTTTCTTCTCTCCATTTTTTTCCACCTCTTTCAAACTTCTATCTTCCATTCTCTTTCACCCCACTTCTTCTTCTTCTTCTTCTTCTTCTTCTTCTTCTTCTTCTTCTTCTTCTTCTTCTTCTTCTTCTTCTTCTTCTTCTTCAACCTCGGGGCATAATCTTTCATGCCTTGGTTTTGTGATCTTTATATCTTTCATCTTACATCAAGAACCTTATCTTTAGTTTGATTTGATCAGAAATTATCAATTTGTTGTTTCTCCTCTATCTCATTTCAATTTCGATCACGAGGGGGCAATACCTATCAAAATTCAATCTTTGATTCAGCTTTATCAATTATATGTCTTTCTTGAGATTCTTATCTCTAACATGTCAATTACTTATGTCTGTGTTGACTTTGTCTTTTTCCAATTGTGCTTATTTTTGTCTTGATGTGTTCCTGAATCGACCACACATCTAGGTTGTTTTGTGATCCCAAGTCGACCTCACAGTTCAACTACATTCTTTGACTACATGTGTTCTCGAGTCGACCACACATTTATCAAAGATGGGCAAATGTATGCACCCTAAAATGGTCGCCTAGACTATGGGCCCCATTTATCATTTTATAAATCTATCAATTTTATGAATCAATGGTTTGGAACATTTTTAATTCAAATCAATTTCCTTGATCAAATTGTAATTAATTTAATTATTCAATTATTTTAATATTTCCTAAGGTTTGATCATTTTTATCTAATTAAAATATTTAATCTCCCTTTTAATTAAATAAAATTTATCTTATTTAATTAAAATATTTAATCTCCCCTTTAATTGAATAAAATTTATCTTATTTAATTAAAGTAAATTTCTCCCTTTTAATTAAATAAAATTCCTCTTATTTAATTAAATTCAATTTCCCCCATTTAATTAAATAAAATTCTTCTAATTTATTTAATTATAAAGAAAATCCCTCTTTTAATTAAATAAATAAAAATCCCCTTTTCATCACATCTTCCTAAGTGGTGGGTTTTTGCCTCTTAATCTCAACCATTGATCAATTATTTTTTCCTCTTAATCTCAACCATTCACTTTTCTTTATAAGGAAATCTCAATTTCTCATTTTCATATTAGGTTTACATAGTATTGTTATGCTACAGGTCTGGGAGCAATTTTGGAGGAGGATTTGAGCACTTGAGCTTGGATATTGCAACTTCTCTCTTCTTTTCTTCTTCTTGCATCCATGGCTATTCATGTAGATTAGATTCATTTTTATTTTCATAGATTATGTTTGCATATTTCCTTTCATAGATTAATCATGCATTGATATCACTTAGATTAATTTGTTTTTATGCAATACAATCATATAGAGTAGATCTCATTTTCATGCATTTGAATCTCTCATTTCGTGGTGCACTTGCATGGGCTCTAACTAGGTCAATCTGAGGGCCTCCATTTTAAACCTTTACACTACCTGACTAGAGAGCTATGAATCGATATTTGAGACCTCATTCTTGAGAAACCTTGGATGGAATGACTCATAGAAGTGTGTCAACATTTTAGCATACAGTCAACTATGTTTCTGTTTGAGAATTTTTAGATGAATTGAATAGTGTGAGTTAGCATTGGATTTGAGTCTTAGAGGTATATTTGAGTATCGTTTGTTCAGTGTGCAAGTTTTTATGAGTTCATTAGATTAGGTTTGTAATATATTTTGTGAGTAGACTAGTTGCTAGAGTTGATAGGGTGGTTTTGAAAAAAATGGCTCCTCTATAATTCTCCATCATGCATTTCAACATGGAATGGGATAATATGGAAGGAGAGCCTTTGTAAATTGTGTATATAGAAGGAGAGAGTCCCAAAGGTTGTTTATCTAATATTCTTGGCAAGCCCTAGGTGAGACTGGAGTACTCGGCTAGGAGATTGCTAGTGAGAAGTTGAGTTTAATTGTAGGGACATTATGAGTTTTGGGAAACAAAGCATGGTTTTGGAAACCTAGGGGATATACAAATACCTAATAGAAATTATAAGACTCTACCAATCCATTTTGATACTTTTTCAAGCATAAGTCATCTGACTACACTTTTCTAGCCCAATTATCCCTAGTTGTCCTTAATTATAGGAATCAAGTGTACTAACACCCTAGGACCCTAAGACCTAAAAAATCCTTTAAGTCTTGAAAAAAGCTATCATGATCCCCACTTTTTTTTGGTTTTTTGGGGATTATTTTGCAAGAATTGGGAAAAACCTGTCAGATAGGGATACTACAAGAAATGGGCCGAATAGCCAAATTTAAAGTTGAATTGGGAGATCATTTGGAAATTTTATGATACCTTGTTAAAAAAAAGATCATATGGAGTCTAAAATGTTGTTAAACATGAGAAATGTCATTACAAAAACATGTGGAGTTGAAAGGTTGAGAATGCACTTGGAATTGTCCAAGGATGAGTGAAAGAGTGAAGTACAAACTAGTGGTAGTTTTCCACTTGTGAAGAACACTTTATACCAACTCTTAGAGTGGTAGTAAAGTAGTCCTAGAATGATATAGTGAGTGCTAGTGAGATCCTAGAAAGGAAGCATTGGGTCTTTTGAAGCTATGAATAGTGGAGGTCCTAGTAGACTTGTGAAAGCACCCTTGGGTAACATCTATTAGATTGGTATCAGAGCCTATAAGATTTGGCTTGTGGTGAATGTTTCAACTAACATAGTCAGTAGGAGAGTCTACAACGGTGAAAAATATAGATTTTGAAAAGAAAGTGGATGAGAAATAAGGAAAGAATAGATTTCTCAAAGAGATATTTTCACAATTGGAACACAAAGTGGACCAAGTGGAAGAAAAGACTGTGGAAGTGAAGGATAAGGTTAAAGAAAAGATTAAAGTTATTGCATTAAATGCTGAGGTCCCTGAAGCTAGCCTTGTCCTCACTGAAGAACCATCCTTGAAAGTATGAAAGGATTTTAGTGGTAAATCATTGGAAGGAGTTCCTATTTTTAGTGGAAAGATCAAACCTGAGATAGTCTTAGATTGGATAAAAGGACTAGAGAATCACTTTGAGTGTGATGGCATAATAGAAGCTCAAAAAGTAAAGGTAGCTAAGGCAAGAATTATAGGTTTTGCACTCACTTGGTGGAAGTTTATCCAAGATGAGAGAGAGAAGGAAGGAAAGAATCTCATTTCAACATGGAAGGCTATGGTAGAAATAATTAGAGATGCATATGTGCCTAAAGATTATGAGATTTAGTTGCATAAAAGGAGACAAAGTCTGAGATAGAAAGACTTGGAAAAGAAATCTTATATTGAAGAGTTTCAAAGGCTATACATGAGGTATCAAGTTGCAGAAGATGAGAAGGTGAAGGTAGATCGATACCTTAATGGTGTCAAGTGGACTATTCAAGATGAGATGAGTCTCTTAACCCCTGATACTATTAAGAGATGTCACCAAATTGCAGTTAAGGTTGAAGAGAAGTTAAGAAAGAAGCAAGATTCAAGTACTACCAAAGGTAGAGGTAGAGAAAGAGACAATAAAGGTCAGAGAGGTGGATATTGTGGTATAATTTGAGACAAAGGTTCAAAGAGAGAATAAAATTTCTAAACAACAAGAATGGATCTCAAGTATAGGAGGATTCAATAGAAGAAAAAGATCTAATAATAGTGGAAGAGTAAGGAAAAATAGTCAAGGAAGAGGTTCCTATTTAACAAACACAAAATGTTACCACTATAATCAAATGGGACACCCTGCATATAGGTGTCTAGAGAAAGGCTCTACTTGTCATGGAAATGAAAAGAGGGTAAAAAATTTTCAAGAGGAGGCTAGTGGTGGAAATAAACACCATGAGGTACCCTTAGAGTCTGAAGAAGGAGAGAACTTGATGATGAGATGAATAGTAATAAAGGAGCCAGTGAAAGAGGAACCAAGAAAGAGAAGGTCACTATTTAGAGTGAAATATAAAATGATGGGAAAAGTGTATAGAGTCATAATAGACTTGGGTTATACTGAAAATATAATGTCAGAGGAGGGAGGTAACAAGTTAAAAATGAAGATAATTCCACATAGTAACCCATACGAGGTTACTTGGTTGAACAAAGGACAACATGTCCTTGTGAATGAACAAGAATGGGTGGAATTATCCATTAGAAGGTATAAAGATAAGGTCTTATGTGATGTCCTACCTATGGATGCATGTCACCTTCTTCTTGGTAGACCGTGGAAATTTGATAGAAAAGCTATGAATGGTGGAGCAAAGAATGCATATTCTTTCAAGAAAAACAATGTGACTTATAAGATACAATCATTGTTAGAAGAAGGAGAAAAGAAGTCCTCAGGCCCTAATATCCTTATGGTCAATGAAAAGGAGTTTATAGAAGTCTTAAAGGAAGCTGAAGGAGTGGGATTTGCATTGGTGGTGAAACCTAAAGAAAAAGATGCAAATAAGTTAGTCAAGAAGACAGACACCGAAAGAAGTGCAAGAGTTTTTGTAGGAATACAAGAGCATAGTAAGTGATGGATAAGCATCTACTCTACCCCCTAAGAGAGATATTATTCACCAAATTGAATTTATCCTAGGAGGTACCCTTCCAAATAAGGTAGCCTATAAGATGACCCCTCAACAAAATGTGGAAATAGTCAAGAAAATACAAGAACTCCTGAGCCAAGGTATCATTAGGAAAAACATTAGTCCTTGAGCAGTCCCCACTTTCTTAGCACCCAAAAATGGAGGAACCTAAAGGATTTATACTTATTCAAGGAAAATAAACTGAATTACCATTAGATATAGGTTCCCTATCCCTAGGATAGAAGACCTAATGGACTATCTAGGAGAGGCAAAATATTTTACCAAGATTGACCTAAAGAGTGGGTATCATCAAATTAGGGTCAATGAAGGGGATGAATGGAAGAGAACCTTCAAAACTACATAAGGTTTATATGATGACTTGTGATGTCATTTGGGCCATCTAATGCCCCATCTACATTCATGAGAGTCATGAATGAACTATTAAAAGACTACATTATAAAATTTATGGTATTGTATCTAGATGATATACTAATCTATAGGAAGACAAAAGAGGAGCATCTAAGACATCTCCAGATTGTTTTCAAGAAGCTGCATGAGGAGGAGCTGATGATAAATTTGGAAAAGTGTGAATTCATGAAGCAAGATTTGGTGTAACTTGGGTTTGTATTGTCTCAAGGAAACCTAAAATGGATCCAAGAAAGGTAGACACCATTCTTAACTGGCCTACTCCAAGGACTGCAACAGAGGTGAGAAGTTTTCATAGTTTAGCTCAATACTGTAGGAAATCCATTAAGCAATTTTTTATTATTTGTTCTCCTATGTTAGGTACTATCAAAGGAGGTTTTTGAATGAGCAAGCTAACCATGGGTCTGAGTTACTGAAGGAGAAGATTGACACTCAACTAATCCTAACACTACCAAGTCTAAGAGGTTATTCATAGTTGAGTGTGATGATAGTAATGTGGCCATTGGAGCTGTTTTGAGCCACGAGGTAATACCAGTAGATTTTTAGAGTTAGAAGCTTAGTGATGCTAATAAGAAGTACTCTTATTATGAATTTGAGATGTATGCTCTAGTCCAAGCATTTTAAGGAAATAGAGGCTCTACTTGCTTCCTAAGGATTTTTTGGTGTATTTAGACAACTAGGCTCTTAGTTTCCTAAACTCCCAAGAAAATCTTAGCCACAAGCACACGAAATGGGTGGAGTGATTGCAGACTTACACCTTCAATATCAAGCATAAGAAATGACTACAAACCAAGGTAGCATATTCTTTAAGTAGAAGGATACTAACAGTACAAGCAGTACAGTTACAAAGCATGGGCATTAAAGGTTTCAAGGACCTCTATGTTAAGGATGAAGAATTTCCAGAGATCTACAAGGTGTGTAGGGAGCATAAGAATCACTTTCATGGTAATTTTTATGATTACACTTTGAAAATTAAATTTTTGTTTAAAGGGGGTCTATTATGTATCCCTAGGGGATCAATTAGGGAAAATCTAATTCAAGAGAAGCAGAATGGTGCACTTAGCGGTCATTTTTGAGTCAATAAGACCCAAGAGTTAGTCAAAAGGTTTTATTTTTGGCCAAAGATTAACTTAGATGTCAGGAGATATGTGGAGTGTTGTGTAGTGTGTCAAAAAAAAAAGGCACATCCTCCAATGCAGGTCTTTATCAACCCTTTCCTATCTCAAGTATACTATGGGAATGCTTAAGTATGGACTTTTTTGTAGGGTTACCAAAGACAAAAGAGGGATTTGGCAGTATATATGTCATAGTAGATAGGTTTGATGATATGTAACTAATTGAAAGTTTGAAGATGTTAAGTTGATCACCAAAATGCACAAGGATAATGCAAGAAATTGAATCAGTTAATAGATTGTATTGTCATTGATTTCAACTTGATATAATCTATTTGGTTATATACAAAGTGTCAAAGACTTTAGAGAATCAGAGGGATAAATATTATTCTTTCGGTAATGCATAAAAGACAAGTATTCACATATGTGACTTCAAACACAGACGGTGAATGGAACTTGATGGATAGAGATCACCGATAGTCAAGTCATAGTGATGCCTAAGCAAGAACAATGATGAGAATTACAGATAAGATGAATCACAAGCATACCGGATGACTAGAAACATAGTGTAAACCAACGAAGAAGCCTGAGGAGAACTGGAGTGTTGACCGACACTATCAGAGATTTAAAAATGAAATTAAGTGGAGTTCACAAATGAAAAAATATCTAGCTGGCAAAGCTAAATATATACTTAACTGGTAGTTATCATTATTCTCATTGACAAGGTAAGCGAGAGATAAGTAAATGATTTAAATCTATTTTTTTCTAGCTGGCAAGAAGATATCAGTGAGATAAAATAAGAGTTTTTCTTTAAATATAATTTGCAAAGATTGTGGATCACACCAAGATAAAGAAATTCAAGAACCTAACAATGGTGACATCATGTCTATTTAAGAAACAAACTTGATTCATTACGGATCAAGGGGAGTGAATGAAAAAGAGTATGCTAAGAAGAAACTGATGAAGAGCAACTTCATATAGTGTTGATCAATCAAGCTAAGGAAAGAGCTAAAGTTTTTTGTAGAATTTTGATAATAGTGTCTTACCATCTGTGGAATCTGCATTCAAATCTTCTTTAAATACAAGTAACTCAAGTCATAGACATGCTATTAGAAATGATAGTGAAATTTGTAATGAAGAAAAAGAACTTGATGAGATTGAAGCACTAATGGCAAGAAGATTGCAGAAAGGCAAAGGTAAATACAAAGGTAAATTACCACTTGTATGTTTCAATTATAAAGAGGCTGGACACTTTGCTACAAGATGTACAAACCCAAGAAAATATGATAGAGAAAATGATAGATCATATGAGAAGAAGTTTGATAGAGGTGACAATAGGGATTACCGGAGCAACAGACAATCTAAGAAGAGAGATACCCGAGACTACAAGGACAAAGGGAAGAAAGCATGTTACCTAGCTATGAATAGAACTGATGAAACTGACACTGAATTAGAAGAAGACATCGATATGGTATTTGTAGCAATGAAGGATGATTCAGATGAAGATGAAGAAAGGTATGTAGAAATTGCACTCATATCTAAAGTTAGTCAAAATGATGTCTGGATCACAGATAGTGGCTGCAGTAGCCATATGACCAGTGATAAACAAAAGTTTGAGAATTTTGAATATTATAATGGTGGATCACTAAGAATGCGTAATTATAAACCTTGTCTAGTTGAAGGTAAAGGAACCATAATGTTGAAAAACCTGATTAAATGTGAAAATTCTTACTCAGTTAAAGGAATGAATTGCAATTTGTTAAGTGTTTCTCAGTTGAACAATTCAGGTCCCAAAGTAGCATTTGAAAATAAGAAGGGAAAGATCTTCAATGAATTAGAAAGGTTGATTGGTATCGGTGAGTAGACAAAAGGTAACCTTTTCTATCTTGATGAAACTAACAACACTTGTTTGATGACTAGAAATGAAGACATATGGTTGTGTCACAAAATATTGTGTCATGTGAAATTTGACAACATGATAAAAATAAGCAACAAAAGGAATGTCAGAGGCTTACCAACAATGACTAAGCTCGAACATATGATGTGCAAGAATTGTCAAAAAGGTAAGATGAAAAAGTCTAGTTTCAAGAGTAAAACCCGTACATCTACTGCAATTCTAGAATTATTCCATACAGATATTATTGCATGGTTAATTGACTGATTGGAAATACCTAGCAATGAAGGCTAAGCAGAGAAGCAAAGAGAGATTGCTTGACAGATTTCCAAGTAGATCTAAAGTTTTAGATAAAAATGGAGGCCACTCAGTGAATTAGCATTAGAGCTGAAATTGGATCTGGATTTGCAAAGTAAGTTGTATGTATCAGATCACACCTGTTGCTTACTTTCTAACCATTGTATCAGTTCAAATCCTTTAACCAAGTTGACCTAACAGTCATTCTAGAAACCCTTTGAACAAGGTGACATTCAGATTGGAATGTTCTAATTCCTCTAACAAGGCCACTCTTGATAGGGTGATTAAATCCTTTAACCAGAATCACATTTGATAGTGTGCTTTGTAACCTTTAACATGGTTGGCTCCTAACAGAGCTCACTTAAGAAGAATGAAATTTGGGTAGCATGTTATTGGTGGTTTTTCCCATATTGGGTTTCCATGTCAAATCATGGTGTCAAAATGTGTGAATGTTTATGTTGTTTTTTACTGTTAAGTTTCTGCAAGCTTATTTCATTAGTACAGTAAACTGCACACTTTTGTTGTTTATTTCTACCGAGCATATCTGAGTTGTTGTAGTAGTTCAAAGTTTTATATGTGCACATTTGGACCTGAGGATAACTGATTCACCCCCCTCTTAGTTATTCTGAATTCATTCTAACAATTGATATCAAATCTTTGTTCTCTTGAAATAGTTTGAAGGTACTTAGAGATAAAGATCAAGATGTATAAAAGTGATAGACTGAAGATTAACAAGGATAAATTTCCTGCATGGCAAAGTTTGATGAAACTTCACTTGGCTAGTATTGGTGATTCTACTAAAGGACATGTTGAACAAGAATATGTAGCCCCTACTAGAGTTCTAAATGTTGCACAGTTAAGAGAAATGCATAAACATAATCAAGCAATGTTGGAACTTGCATCATCCCTGAACTATCGTGAATTTGAGGACATCAAGGACTGTACAAGTGCAAAGAAGATGTGGGATGCCCTTGAAACCATTTATGGAGGTGATACAAATGTACTAAGAGCCAAATCTGAAAGCTTGAGAGGTAAGTTTGATGATTTAAAAATGCAAGAAGGAGAAAACATAGTGCAATATTATGATAGGATAAAGGAAGTTATAAATTCTATTAGAGGAGGTAAGGGAACCATTGATGATGACACTATCATGATCAAGGTACTTAGAACACTTCTTACTATTTATTCTATTAGAGTATATGTAATTCAAGAACTGAGATGTACTCCTGACAACAATTTGACTCTGGAAAGTTTGGTAGGCAGATTCACTTCATTTGAGATGTCTAATTTTGATAACTACACTCCACAAGCTGTTGAATCTCCATTCAAGTCATAGATGGTCATCAACAAATCAAGGAAAGGAAAGAAATGTATGGACAGTGACAGTGACACTTTAGATGATGATCTAGAATAGCTTGAGGCACTTATGGCAAGGAGAATAGCTAGAGGAAAAGGGAAATTCATAGGTAAACTTCCTATTATTTATTTTTCTTCTAACAAAGTTGGTCATATTATTTCTAGATGTCTTGATAAGAATGAGAAAGATGAAAGAAGAGAGAACAAGTACAAAGATAGAAAGGATGAATAAGACTACAAAAGGTTCAAGGATTACAAACACAAAGGTAAGAAATCATGCTATATAGCTGAAGAAGCTTCTGAAAATGAATATGATAAATCTAATGAAAATGATATAGAAGTTGTTTATGTTGCGATGAAATATTATTCTAATGATGATGAGAAAACTCCACTAATTTCTTATATGAGTAAAGGTGATCATTTTAATATTGACAATGGTTATTCACATCACATGACTGGTGATAAGGACAAATTTGAAACCTTAGATCAATGTAAAGGTGGATATGTTAAGTTTGGTAATGATACACCTTGTAGAGTTAAAGTGAAAGGATCTATTCAATTGACTGACAAGATCAGATGTGGTGATGTGTATTGGGTTGATGATCTTAAGTATAACTTGTTGTGTGTTTCACAGCTGAACATTTCTGGTTACAGAGTAGAATTCTATCCTAGGAAAGCAAAGATCTATGATGCCAATGGAGAATTAGTTGGAGGTGGTGAATAGACAAAAGGTAACTTGTTTTATCTAGACTTAGCTAAAGACACATTCTTGTTTGCACAATATAATGATGTTTGGTTATAGCATAAGAGTCTATGTCATGTTAACTTTGATAACTTGGTAAGAATAAGTAAATTGAAAAGGTTAGAGGGCTTCCTAAGTTAAAGAAACTTGAGAATGCAATGTGTAAGCAATGTCAATTGGGAAAAATGACTAAATCTAGCCTTAAGAGAAAATCTCATACTTCTGAGAATATTTTGGAATTGGTTCATACTAACCTTTGTGGACCTATTGGTGAGAAAAGTTACTATGGAGACAAATATTTTATTCTATTTGTAGATGACTACTCTAGGATGATGACTATTATTTTTCTTAAAGAAATATCTGATGCATTTCAATTATTTAAGTGGTACTTGGAAAAAGTTGAAAAGGAAACATGCAAGAGTCTGAAATGTCTGAGATCTGATAGAGGAGGTGAGTTAATTTCTAATGAGTTTAACAGGTTCTGCAATGACTGAGGGATAAAAAGATAGATACTGAGAGGGGGTGAATCAGATCTTGAAACTTAATGACTTAAAACAAATTGATTCACATTCATACATATATAAAGTTAACCTAACATCAGATAGCATCAATAAAATGAAATATGTAACTCATAACACAAAATTTTGGTAACCTAGAAACCCAAATAGGTAAAACTGGGGTGGGGATGACACCCACAAAATCTTCACTACTGCAGCAATAAAGTTTTCCTGTTAGGGCTACAAGATTTTGATTACAACATGCAATCTACCTGGTTAAAGGTCTATCTAGTTGAGAACTAAAGATCATTACAATCTACCTTGTTAAAGGATTTCAACTTACAATAAAGTAAGAACTCTGCTAAGAGATTAAAAGCGGTCTGCTAGAACCACTCTTTTAAGAGATTTCTCCTGTCAGACCTGTTAGAATGTTCCAAGTAGTGATCCTTCGTTATGCACTCAGATGTTGATGACAAATCTGCTCTATCTAATACCTTCTGTGATCTCTAAATATGATATGTCTTTACTCTTATTTTCACTACTTTTTAATTCTTCTTGATCTAGGCTTCTTCTCAAAATGACTTATTGTTCATCTCTCATGAACACACAACCCTTGTCTCTGTATATATCTTTCTCACACACACATTTTCTAGCGTTAGAAGCAATCTTATATGTCTTTTCGAATCTGGCAGCGAGATCTAGATCAACGATCAAGATCTATAATTTATGCCTCCAATGCATTCTAATTTTCTAATTGGCTCCATGTCATGCATAATATAAAACAATTAAATGCAAAATTAACTTAGTAGACAAATATTAAATTCATACAAATGTTTGCCCAAATATCATACAAGTCAATCTAAACCATTTACATCAAATTTTGAATTAATCCTGACATGTATGCAAAAAATGTTCTACTCATCACTTAACATCTCTATCGCTTGACACTTAATATTCTACTCGGCTCAGCATGATGTAACTTAGCAACCTGAAACTTTCTCAGCAATGTTGCTCAGCCTTGAATGTTTAACTCAGCCACAACAATAAACAACTAAAATTGCCTAAGTAAATGACTAAGTGTAGGTCACTAATCATCAACAAAACTTAGGGATTAACAATCTCCCCCTTTGATATTAGTGGCAAAAACACACTTATCATTTCGATTCATTCCATCTAAAATGTTTCCTAAGTACATACTATACTCCTCCTAGGAATGTACATCATACTACATACAAAACTTTACATAGTATACATGCCTTCAAAAAAATGTTTACATGGATACCTGTACTGATCTCCTTATGTTGTATCCTTGTCAGTCCTATCAGATCCCCCCTTGTTTTTGTCACTGATTGCAGGTGGGGTCAAGTTATACTTTTCCAAAAACTATTTATGAAGTTGTAAGGTGGATGCAAATGCAGATTCCCAACTATCCTTGACAAACTTCATAACCTCTATTTTCACTTCTAGCTCAGCAGCTAGAATTACTAAACTTTCTGCAGTGGAGAGATGGGAATCTCTCTTGACCAATTCATTTGCAAATGAAATTTCTTTCTGAATGAACTCTAGATTGTAAGGAAACTCAGGTGTGGAAACAACTTCCTACACTAATCTCTAAACGAAGGTATTGTGCAAATTATTTTAAATCCTTACAATTTCATATTCGTTAACTACTTTAACAAAGATATTGCAACCATATACCATGCATACAGAAAATAGAGAATGACACAATGATTTAACCTAGGGAAAACCTTTCGGTAAAAAACCCCAGCACTCCAAAACCTACATAATGTATTATCTTCAACACAATGGTTACAACACACTTGCAATGCAAGTTCTTTCAGGAGACAATCGACACACACAGACAAATCCAGTAGCACCAGATTATACCAACAATACACTCTTTTCATATCCTTTCTTGTAACCCTAAAAAAATGCTTATATCATTGCACTTTCCTTTTTAGGGCAACTCCCAAAGATAGCCATATTAAGGTTTTACCATTCTCCAAGAAAATAGGAACCCTAAAATTTTTTTTTGGGGTGATGCCCCAAACCCCACAGTTGGGATCAAGGATTGGAAGAGTGTATAGTAATCAACTTTATCAGTTGCCACATGTCATTGCATGTCTTCACCTATCATTGAAATCTCCTACAAATATCTCTTACGTGTCATAGGAATCCATCATAACCATTTTAGCCATGATCTCCTTACACATAATTCAAGATGCCGACACATCAAGTGGAGTCACACATCAACATGCCAACTAGGCATGTACACTCACACTTAATTACATTATTTTCAAGAAATACATTTTACAAAACAAATAATAAGAATAGGAATTATCCAAGGTTGAGACACCTTATTCCTAACATAGATGAGGTATCATACTTGTCTGAATAGTAATCAATTTGGTTCTAATCTAACCATATTCAGCCATGAGCTTGGCTATCCTCCTTTGTGCATAAGTCAACCTATTAAAATGTAAGGATCTAGTGCTAGCATCCATACTCAGTGAATTTCCAGTTGACCTTAAGTCTAACTGTAATTTTTCTAAAGCCTGTTGATTATCCTTTGTGAAGAATTCAACATCGAATAACCTCTTATACAAAGAATAAAAATTTGTTGCAACTGCCTCTAAAGTTTCTACCAGAGAAGAAATTTCAACCTATTTTACTGCAATCTCTCCTGAGAGTTTGGCTAGTACCTTGTTCTCAAATTTCCTCTCAAACCATTGCAACAGCTTTTGATTGGCTTCAATATTGTCATCATTTACCTTTTGCACAATATGAATGAACAATTCAAGAATAGGGGCTTGAGGGTTCTGATCTTCCATGTCAAAATTCTTTACAAATATATCTTTTATGTCATGTAGCACTTGCTTTTGCTTCTATTCCCTTTTCATTTCCTCCTGTCTTTTCTTCCTCTTAAGTAGCTCTTGAAGAGTCTCAATCTGTTCATAAGACAAAACATTGGGATCCCATGGTGAAATCACAATAACTTCATCTAATGTGACATCAATAATCAAACTTCTTCCTCATAACTTTCCTCTTCTTAAATTTAGGTGAACTACTGCTCGGCTTTGTTTCTACAATACTTTTTCCAGTTTAAGTAGTAGTCACCATTACATGTTTCAATTTAGTCAAATTTTTCTGCTGATCAGGCATGCTTCCTGTCTTAGTTCCAGCGGGAGTTGATGATATAGAGTGTGGTAGATCAACCAACACTAGCACTACCTCTTTATCTCTAGGCTCATTGTTAGTATCTCTTATCTCCTCACTACTATCTAGAACTAATTTTACAACCTCCAAAATAGGTGAATTTTGTATAATTACCTCTTGTTCAATTATTTTCACATTTTTTTCTTCTTCTTGAGCATCCTTATCCTCATATTCCTTTTGAGTTCTCTCTTCATCTTCTTCTGTGTTAGCTCTTTTTCTTGTAGCACAACCTTAAAATGACAGTATACCGATTATACTTGAATGCAAACTCCTTTTTGGAAAGAGAAAGGGTAGTTGATGAGGTATTTTGATAAAACTGGGGATACCTATTATCACCTCCTTCTTTTTTAAGCTCCACAGACTTAGGCAGGTATTACCTATTAAAGATTATTGATTCTTGAGTCAATATGTTTGGTGGACTAATTTATTCACTGGCTACCTACTTCAAACCTCACTGTAATAACTTATAAAATACCTTGGAGATTGCAATAAATAGTTTGAAACAGAGTACTACAAGCAAGGTTATGGTCTTAATAACATAAACCAATGAGACAAGGAATTTCATCTTTCTTCCTTTTACTTTAGGAGGGGTAACCTAATGATTTTATCATTAAGAAATCAACAAACCCCAACTGTAATCATTGTGAATATAATTGATTTTAATATATAATCTGAAGGTAATTGATTTTTGAATAGTATTAGATGTTTTGGATGATGATGGATTACCAAACAAGTTCCTAAACCAGTGCCTATCCTTGGGCTTATAGAATCAATAAACATAAATCCATAGAGATATATAAAATAGAATACTGTAAGATGCCTTGCAACCTACATGGAACTCAAGTAAACTTCCTTGCAAACTACATTGTCACTCCCACAATGTAGTATCAAATCCCTAATTACTATTGTACTCTCTAAAATCACTCAACAAATTTAATTCCCCCCTTAGAAGAAACTTGCAAATAATTATATAGCTATCTCATAGCCAATATGTTTAACATGCCTTGAAAATTAAACATAAAAGAGTACACACAATAAACAAAGACACAACAACAATATGGAATAAAGCTACACTGTATTTTATTCATATATTTATGCTTCAGTACATAAAAAGGCTAAAAGGTCAAAAAACACAGACTGAAATTTAGAAGTCTGGCTTGCCAATATATTTCATCTCTCTTTTAAAATTGTTACAATTGATCTATATATAGGTCTTAAACCATCTTGGAATCCTTAAAGTAAGGATGCAATAAGCTTCAAATGGTTTAAGAAACCTAACATTAAAACTACAGAAAAGACAAAAAACAATAATGTTTAAGCGGTGGGAAGACAAGAATAGGGGATGAAATATGATCTTCTTTTGTCTTCATATGAATTATGGCACCTTTGTCTATTAGTGTTCATGATAGTATCTAATATTTGTATTGAGACTAAGTGACAACCATTTTAGGCTAACCTACAATTTTATTTTATAATTACTAATCTCCCTGTGCTCAATGATCAGGCACCAAGTGTTCCTCTCTACTCTTCATCTAGGACCTCTTCTTCTATCTCAACAATCTTCATTTTCTTTGGTCTGGTCATTAAATCGCATGCTGTCACATCCTCCTCTACAGGCCAATTGAAGCTCTGAATACTCTGTAGATGTCCTTTCTACCTTTCCCATCTGACATTAGTTATGCTTTTGACATCAACAAAGAATTTATTAATGTCAGTTTCTGCTTTAAAAACCTCATCCAAAATTTTATTAAAACCTTCTAAATCAAGATTAGAATCTATAGTAAAGGCCTCTTTACTAGGCAGTTTACTGTCAATTTCATTTCTCCAGGCATCCAAGGCCTTAATCTGATCATCTTCTCCCTTAAAAGGAGGAATAAATATATTAAATTTGGTCCAAATAGACTCATCTTTGCCTCTATCTGATTAAATTTACCTTTAAAGAAAGGTAAAGTGACATTAACTTTCTTGATCTCAACTTCTACTTCTGACACAATTTCTGGTAAATCTGGCCTATGTTGCTGTAAAGAGGCCAACTTTTCAAAAAGTTGTATTTTGGGAGACCATGTTACAAAGTAAGGGTTTAAAGTAGAAATATACCATGTTACCTCAGTATGCAAAATGGGTAACTTATTATATGCATTCAGGATTATATCTGTTTTATCTTTCAAGATATCAATCCTATGTTGAAGTACATTCCTTAATGCATTTATGGCAACTTCATTATCTTTTTTAGCCATTTCATCTATTTTTACCTCTTCCCCTCCTACAACTCTTCTTTCTATTTGTAGAGGTTGTTCTGAGGGTACATACACAACCTCTGGCTTTTCTTGTAATTGCTTAGTTAGTTTAGCAATTACCTTATCCTGCTAATGAATCTTGATATGGCACAGTTCTCTATCCTTGGCCAGGGCACTAGCCTCCTCAATTAGGACAACATATTTCTTAGATAATTGCTTTGTTGTGTCTTCATTTAAATGTGCCTAATGTGTCATTATTTGAGAAATCTCAAGATCTCAGGTGTCTTGCACTATCCATACTATTTGGTTTCTCACCATGCTCTCTTGAATATTCACTAATTGAGGCTTCTAGTCTTTAGGACACAAATTCCACATGGAAAATTCTTGATATTTTGGACTATATCCAAATCCTTTTATCATATCACCCATTTGGATCTCATTTTCCATTTTTATGTTTGGTTGCTTTCTATTTTGGTCTATTATGAATGCTGAGGCTAAATTTTAGCCTTCAGCAAGCAAAATTCCACTGTTCAAAACCATTTTTCTAGCCTCATCAGGAGAAACATCCTCACTTTCAGGATCATATGTTTGCAAAGCTATAAGAGCCTCATTTGTTACTGTTTCTTCACCATCTAATTTTGAGTACTCTCTAATTTGTTCTTTTTTTATGCCATCTGAGGAAGTCCTTAAATTCATCAATTTTTATAAAGTTATCATCACTTAAAAATTGTTGTTGGTGAAGCAATCTTTCATCAATATATTGTCTAAGAGGAAAATCTATGTTTTCCTCTACCTCTTGTTGCATTTTATTTCCTTTTCTGATCTCTTTTCTCAGATTATGATCATATAATCTCTTGCCAAGAAAAAGAGCACTTACTCCATCCCCTTTTCTCTCTTTTCTTATGTAAGTTTGATTATAAGAAGTCTGACAAAGATCAACTTTTTGCCTCTTGATAGAAAGCTCATCTACATCATCAGGTTGAGAAACCTCAGTCAAATCTATAATATGTCCCTGTTCCCCCTGTACATAAATTACTTCTGCAACATCTTATTGTGGTTGATCTATTTGGGGTGGACTGACATATTCTTCTTCAGTCTCACTCTCATCTTCAGACTCTGAATATTCAAGTTCTTTTCCCACTTTTTTCACATCTAGAACTCTATCCAATTGCTCATAGAGTGTGTAAAAATTATCTATCATAGCTTTTATTTTGTTAAAATATGGCAAATGAGGGTAAAAACCTCCAAATGCTAATCCATTTCTTTTTATTTGTTTCTCTAAATTCCACAACTCTTGAATTCTCTCTCTTCTATTTCTCACTTCATCTTCATCAATTATGTTTCTAGTAGCATCCTCCTCCACACAAAGACCATGCACATATGTGTTCGGTATGGTAGGAGTTAGGAGTTTCTTAGCCCATACAATAAATCCTTCTGGATCAATATAGCTATATAATGTTTCTCCCATCTTACAGCTTTATAACCATCTGATTACTAAATCAATGGTACCTTTGCCAATTATAAACTAAAAAATCTTGAACTGCCTAGGGGTTAATGTCCCCTTCTTGTGTGGTGGAAAGTCCTCATTATCAGTCAACAAAAGCCGCCAAATAAATTCCATGACCGCAACTCTTGATGCCACATAATATGGTAGGACATGGGGAGGATTTGTGCATCCATACACTCTGATAATAGTGAAATTCTTTTCTAAAAAGAAGTCTCCTCAATTGTGGTCACCTTCCCATTTATCAATATATTCACATGGTCTCACTAATTGCAGCACCTTTACTGGGAGTCTAGTCTTGTTGACACCCAAAATCATAGTCCTTAGAAGTGAAATTTCATATCTTGATCCAAAATTGGACAGGATTGGGCTGGCTATGAAAGATTCTCTGGGGGTTCAAATTGTTTACATTAATGATGCCATAATTGAAATGTAATAACAGATGCATCAGGATAGAATAATGTAAAAATTTAGGATCTTTATCCTTCTTCTGTATAGCTACAAACCCCTTGTTCTTTCTATCAATAATGTATTGAATATAATCATATCTAGTGCTAGAATGCACATCTTGCAAATCTAATACCATGATTAAAATCTAAGCATTTATCTTCTTAGATGCTCCATCCCTACCCAACACCTTACACAAAGCATATGCAATGTGCTTAATATAAAAATTTAAATCTTTGAAACAATAGGGTGCAGTTCCTGGTAAAGGGGCAATGTGGTTTCTAACCTCCTTAATGATATGTTTTTGCAATTGGTTCCTAGCAACCCTAGGATGTAACCTATATCTCTCTTCCTACTTTGTAATATCAATCTTAGTGGACATGGTACTATACAAATCAAAAGCTTGCATAAAATAATTCCTATTCAGAATTAATAGGGCAGTACCATCACTCTTTTTATTTTTTTTTGACAAAGGGTCATAATGGTTTGCTAGACCTATAAACAAGTCTACATATGCAAAGACATCAGGAACAATTAACTTAGCCAAACCACTAGTCCAGGGATTTGATATAGGTATGGCTTGATCAACATTCTTATAAAAGTAATTGTAGAGAGAAAAACCTATAGAACCTGGTGTATGAGCATCTTTGATATCATAGTATTCATCTACCATTATTTTGGCATTTTCCCTCTTGTTCTGTGTAGACCCAGCTAATAGCTTCAAAAATTGATCAGACAAGTTCCTTTTTCCCTTGGCATCTTCTTCCACTTCATCACTCTTCCCACTGGTAGATGCCACACTAACTACTTTACTCATTTTGTTCTATTTTCCACTTGTCTTTCACCGATATTGGAACAAATATTCTTTCAGGACCCCTTAACCTTCTCTATTCACTGAAGACAATTCAAGAACCTTGAAAATTGAATAATCACACTGAAATTGATTAATTCTTACTTCTTGGACACAGAAAACCTAGCAAATTATCCGCTCTAAAATTCTGAATGTATGATGAATGAAAATAAACTAGAGATCATCCCTTTATGGTAACTTTACAAAGTACTTAGCTCATCATTGAAAAATCAATCAATTGCACCTTCAAATTTACATGCTATGGTATTAATTGAATTCCTAGCCATAGCTCATGAATGTGACAGGAAATCAAATTCATATGAGTGCGTTTTCAAAAAAACCCTTATAAAATTTGAACAAAATCACATGTTTGGATATGATTGGCTCTTTATCAGGCATCTCAGCCACCTTTTCATACAGGCATTAATCCTCATTATTCCTATTGGGTGATAAATTTTCATATTGTCATGTCAACAACTGCTATTTAATATCATTTTTCATATTTGGTGACCAAGCAATTATGCGTTATCTCTTCATCACTGATCAAACCCCTTAACTCTCAATTCTTCTAGAGATCTAGCTACTATGTTATGATGACATTATCTTTCCATTAGTATACCTAGAGAAAAGACATAGACAGCAAGCATTACTGGCGGACAGCAAGCATCACCAGCAAACCACAAGTAGTACCAGTGAAATGTAAGCATACCTGACAGAACAAAGATTTTTGAGAAAAATCTAAGTATAAAATTGACAAGCATCACTGGTGAAGACAAGCATCACAGATGATACAGTTTCCACAACAACCCAATAGGAACAGACAAGCATACTCGATGACATGTTCAAGGAAAGGAACATCGATGACCAAGAACACTGACCGTTAGAACCGACAGTCAGAAAATTCACAAATTGTGGATCTGATTTATACACGACAGATAAAGCAAAGTTATTCTATTTTGTAGAATTGTTTTTTGTTTTTTATGGTCATGGAAGCTTTATGTAAATGCTTTAAAGAATCCTAACAGATCTAAATCATATCTAACTATAGATCAAGATCAAGTTTTATATCTTGAATCTAGAGTTAACTTGCGAATGCATGAATCAAGAATTGAACCTAAGCTAGTATAAATAGATGTTCATACTAAATTGTGAGTACATGAATTCTTTATAATTGATAGCCATGAAGAGAATCTAAGGAGCAGAAGGTAGGATTCATGCAAAGATCAGAAAAAAAATACATCAATAATCAAGAACACATAGAGGCTACCTACGAGAAGATAAAGGTAATACTCAATCATGGAAGGATGATTAATAGTATTTTTGGAGCTTAAGAGGATTTGTTATCAGAAATTGAAGATTGTATTTATCATCATATCAAAGAATTATGTAGATGCATTGTAATAAGTGCATCACATCTAAAATCCTTTTGTAGCAGGTGGACTTAACCGTCCTTTGTAAATTTCTTAACAAAGTGCACACTTAACATTGTTGTTGAAAGCTTCAAACAAAGTAGATCTTAACAGGTCTCTACTATAATACTCCTAACAAGGTAGGTCATCATAAGTGACCAAATTGTAAGCCTTAACCGGCTCTTCTTATCTGTAGATAGTGAAGTTTGTGGGTAACAATCCCCACCACAATTTTTACTTCCTTAATAGGAGTTTTATGTGATATCATATCTTGTGTCACGTATTATCTAATTTCATGAATGTTTCTATTATTGTTACATATAAAAAAGAATGTATGATATGATTTCATATGCATAAAGAAAGATGAATAGATAGATAAGTTAAATTTCAGACTGATGACTAAGGGTTAATGGGCTAACCAAGAAAATTTTTAGAGGTACTGATTCACCCCTCCCCTCTTAGTACAAATTGTCTCAATATAATTCCAACAATTGGTATCAGAGATAAGTCTCTCTCTTGAAAAGCTTAAAGACTTGAGAGAAAAGATCAGAGCAATCGATAAGTTTAGACTGGACATGACTATTGAAAATGAGCAGTTATAGATGCAAATAAACTTTGAGCAGTATAAGGAGGTGAAGATAAAGCTAAGAAAACTTCTTGATGAAAGACAGATTATGGAAACTAGGCTGAATGAGAGAGAGACTACAAAGAAATGGAAATATAAGAGTACTTTGTAGCAGTAGAATCATCATTGAGAAAAGCTTCAAACACATCAGTTGAATAAATTACAAGTATGCAGGAGATCAATCTACATCTGACAGATCAAATCAAGATGCTACAAATTGGTCCAAAGACTCAAATGGAAAAAATGAATGATGTAAGAAAAGCTGAAAAATGAAAGAACACTAGCCATTGATGATAGGAGGAAAATTACAGAGAAGCTACAAGATAAAGAATTAGAGATTCAAAGACTCACTGAGCATCACCATGAGGTCACCAACAAGATTATTCTTACGAGTCAAGAAGAAAATAGATTAAATACAGAACTCATAGAAAGAATATAGACCATTGGTGAACTAAGGGAAGAAAATGAAAAATTAAAGCATGAAATCAGAGTTCAGAATCAACACAATGAACTGATCAAAAAGGCTGAGGATAATAATAAATGGATGGATGACTTTCTTGATGGACAAAGAAGAGTCAAAAACTACACAGGATTATGATACAACGAGAATGGAGAATCCTCTAATCAATCTGATAAGAGGAATGCTTTGGCAACCCCAAGATCCAAGAAGTTGTCATGCAATCACTATGGAAAACCAGACCACACCTCAAACATCTGTAGAAGCAAAATGAAAGGTATTTCTCATGCATAATCTACTTTTATTGGTAATTGTTATAAATGCCAAAAGAAAGGACACAAGGCACGTGAGTGTAGATCCAAAGTGATAAATCCAAAGAGAAAAACCTACATGGACAAATACTATCCTACATGCAAGATGAATGGGCAAACACACAAGGAATGCTAGAAAAAGAACAAGGCATGGACTCAGAAAGAGACTGATAAAAGCTACAAACCAACTAGAGAGGGTAACTCATATGTTTGGGACTATAGCACATGGGTAAATTGCATAGCATGCGGAAGGTATGGTCATATTTCTGCCAACTGTATGATAAAATGGACCAAAAGGTCAAGAGGATGGACCAATCTAGGTATGGCATGTTTACATTGTCATAAAGTTGGACATGTGATAAAAGATTGCAAACACTGACTGACAGACACAAATACACATCCCAATGGAAATACCATCGATGACATCAAAAGAATGAGAAACAAGATGTGGGTAGAAGCCACAAACACTGAAGGTGCTAGTACAAGCAATGCAAATGGTGACACCCCATCCACTGGATTTGGTGACATCACTACATCTAACTAGATTGCACAAGTAAGTATGGAAATGCATTATCACAAGTTTTATTATGCATCAGTTCCATTACACATAGTTCATATTGTTATATAGGCATGAAAAAAGATGCAATATATTGTTACATGATAATCTACTATAAAGCAACCATCTGTTATTGGGCACAATCTGCATTGGTGAACACACACAGAAAAGACATGCAATACTTACAAGAATGTAATAGTCATTACACAAGTTGTGTGTAACCTGACGAGTATCAGTATACACTGAATCTACAAAAAAATTTGTCGCAATATCACCGACGATCATCGGTGAAGTCTACAACACCGCTAAGCTACCCTGATGCTTTGCAAAGACAACAGAGGAGTTATGAATGTATTTACCGATGGAGGCAATCTTCATAAACCGATGAAGTTGGTAAGCATTAATGAAAACTTAGGGCACCAAAAAGTATAAAAGCATGATGGGTAAGCTCATTTTTGCACCCACAATTTTTGAGCAGTGCAGAGTAGAGAAGAGCGATTTCAAGCAGTTTGAGAAGCGACCCAACAAAATTCATTCACTAAGCATACATATTCGAAGGAGATCATAGACATTTAGTAAGTTCATTCACTCACCGATAAGCACTGTTTTGATTTATGGAAAAGCCCTAAAATATTGAAAATGATGGCATCAACATCTAGGGTAGAGAAACTTAAAGACAACAAGAAGAAACCGTTTAAGCTTGTTAAAAGAGGGACATGTGCTGAACCAAAAGATAAGTTACATCCTGAGATAGCCTCTCAACTAGACCATTCTGGAGCATTCTCCCGAATCCTAGCTAGGGTTTTATTGGTTGAGGATGTTAGGTCCTATATAAAATGCAAGATCTCAGAGATAGGAGATCTAGACCTAGACAATGCTATAAGGCACTTTGTGATGGTGGTGGAAAGCTCAAAGAAGAGAATAAACACTTATAAGGGAAAGGTCTGACAAATGCACTTCATTTTCTGAAGGTTTTTAAAACCTAATGGATTAAGATTGTTCTAAGCAGTGTGCATAGTAATTCTTTGTGGTTGAAAAAACCAAAGGCTATAACAAAAGATGTTATACACACAGTGACAAGCTATCCAAAAACCAACAAACCTTAGGCTCACAAACATCCTTCTCCTACAGAAGTGGAAAAGTTAACCAGAGCTAAATCAGACAAGAGGGCACTAAAGGTAAACACTATCACTGACGTAGAGCTAAAATTTGGTGCTTGCATAGTTGGATATAAGATATTTCAAGCTAGCAGAATGAACAGTATCTCTAGCGCAACAATGAGCACAGCCTACAAAATCATCAAACTGGGGAAGAAGATGGATCTAGCAGAGATCCTATTGCATCAATTTGAGGAGAACATGTGCACCATAAGGTCTTCATGGACAAACACATGTAAGTTTGGTTCCCTCATATTATGTATATTATTCTACTTCAAATAGTACTTTCCTTCTATTATAAAAGTAACATGGGACACCAACAGACCCATTGCCAACAAAACCATTACCATGCAAATTAGTGAATTCATTGAAACATTAGGGACAGATTTTGACAATGTTATGCATGAGTACTTTAAGGCAATTAAGGATATGCTACAAGAAAGGAGTAGAATTCTTGAAAATCTAATTGAGGAATACAAAGATGAAATTTTTTTTATGGTGGACACTGACTTCACCTACATTCAAGTAGTAGTCCCAGGGAAATCTTGGCTAGAAAAGCTTGATTATGAAATCAAAACTGGGTTAGCAAGAGAAGCAATAAAGGCATTATTGAATGAACCCATTGACAAAAAACAAATGAGGTTTGGTACCTATGAGGAAGCCAAATAGAAAATTAAGTCAACACTTGTTGTCAAGAAGGTTGTAAAGAAGTCTAAGAGGATGGTGAAAAATATAAAGAAAAACTTGAACATATCTTCTGATGGAGAAGATGAAGAACAGGGTAAGGACGAAGAATAGAGTAAGGAGGAAGACACCAAGGAACAACTTCCCATCTATGAAATAGCAGAGCAACAAGAATCAGAGGAAGATAAATTTGATTCACCACCTCCTCCTCCAACCAAAAAGTCTAGAACAAGAAGCCAAACGGATAAGGATACTATTCCTTCACCTATGGTAAAAGGGAAGGTATACAAGAGGAAACTTGCACCTACAAAGGCTAAAAAACCACCTAGGGAACCTGCATAGAGGAGAAAGTATGTTCAAATGAAGAATTAGAAGATACAACAATGGATGAAGCTGACACTGTCAAACTTGCAAAAGAAAAAGAAAAGGTTACATCTCCATCTGATGACATTGATAGCATATGTAAGTATATTTCTGAAGCTACATCTGTTGGACATCCAAAGATCAGGAAATGGTTAAGATGGGATACAATTGAACAAAATAAGATTGAAGATGCACTTATTGCTAAGATGTGTAGACATTATTATGTCCCACTACACTTCACAAGACAAGATGTTCCACAAAAACTTTTGGATAAGATATCCTCTAGATTCACTTTTACACTCCATGAGGAGAAGAGGATAAGAGAAAGAGTATTAGTCTCTCTTATTCCTGCTAAATCAACAAAAGAGGAAATCAATGAAGTAATGGAGAAATATACAAAGAAATTCTCACCAAAACTCAGAGATTACAAATTTCTTTAATGAAATCTTATAGAGCTAGAAGAAGACACTCACAAAATATGGATTGGTCTAATAAAACTTGATGAAGAGAGCAGTCCTGAAAGGGAACTTATCAACAAAATGGGTAACTCAACAATTGAGTTGGAGAATGAAGAAGTACAGATCACAGGTCAAAAATAAATAGATATTATAGATGAAGATTGGTCAAAAGATGGCCAACATGATCAAGTACTGGATAGCCCCATCCACATTAACTTGGAGGATGAAGAAGTTGCCAAAGATGACCTCACAATTAAAGGTAACTTAGATATAGATATAAATGAAAATTCATGGTTAGACAACATTGTCGACACCATTACAGGAAAAGACCCTGCAATAGATATGCAAAAAGATTAAGATATCACTACTACAAGAGTTAATACCGACAAACAGGACAAAGCTATTGACAATGCAACTGTCAATACGCCTACAAATATGAATATATTGATAGATGCTATCAATATACAATCTAGCCAGGACAAATCATCCAAGAAAGATGATGATATACCCAAGGATATGGGTAAAGATGAAAATCAAGGTGCATCCAATACTCCAAAGGATACCGACACAGAAATGAAGGATGACACTGATGAGTAGAAAGATACATCAAAGGAACAATAGCAAGAGGCAAAGAAAACTATAGAGGATACCTCAAAGAAGGTTGAAGAGAAAGAAAAGAATGAGAAAGTAAAGAGAAAAGAGGAATGAAAACAAAAAGAAGATTCATCTGTTGAAACACCCAAGGAACGTGAGGAGACATCTTCACCAAACTGGTCGGTGATTACAGAACATGTACAAAAGGATGCCTCAACCTCTATACACTAACCAACAAAATCTACACAATCACAGATCTTGCAAATGGTATTACATCAATCTTCCACTGCCAACCAGCCAAAGAAGAAGAAGAAAATAGTAAAAAGGGACATATTGGTTGTAACACTTGATGAGGTCATTGAAGTTCCAAACTAGGACATTACCACTTTGGACAGTGACAAACTTCAAGAGTTTGGAGTGCTCTGTCAAAGAAAATCCATACAAAAGAAAATGATCAAAGAACACAAAGAAAACATGGCAATTGAAAAGGCTAAGGAGATACTCCAACAACTGGTTCCTGAAGTAAAAAGTGATGAAAATACTTTACTTAAGGAATAGATTGTTGTTCTTACCGATGCTATAACAGAACAAGGAATAGAGGCTGACCAAGCAATGGAAGAGCAAGTAGAGAAGAAATATCAATTCAAGTTAATTGACAAGATAATACAAGAAGTGGCATTGAACAAGGTCAAGCTCTCTGAACTTAGTGATGAACTAGAGCCAATGATTGTTGAAGCAATGAACTTAGTTCAAAAGATGTGCACACTTGAAAAATTTGCAAAGGAGAATAGTGACAAGCTTGCATAATTTGATACAAATGTCACTAAGAGTGCAAAAAGCCTAACCTCACATGCAGACAACATAAAGGCACATCATGACACAGTCATTGAGGAAAATAGGCTAAGGCAGGAAATATGGGATGCTGAGACCCAATTCAGAGGTGAGATCACAGAACTCCAAGCACATATCTTACCAAATCTCACAATACTTCAGCAACATATTTCAGAAGCTAGAAATCTAATAGCAACCCCAGAGATGTCTATGGTCGACAGCATCTATGATATTCATGTAAGGATTTCACTAGAGCACATGGCTCTAGAAATGCTGAAATAAAAATGGGAGAAGATGATGGAGGAAGTCAAGTCCTCACATTTACAACTTTTTGGAAAGTTGTAAGTACCTTTGTCCTTAGCATCAAAAAAGGAGGAAAGACAATGTATATAGTTATGTACAATACAAATATCCAGACTATACATATATCAGGTATTAAAAAGAAAAAGATAAAGGATATATATATATATACACACACACACACACACACACACACACACTTACACTTATCAGCACATACATAGGGGGAGTCATTCAAATGACTAAGGTAGAAGTATACACAGGTGTACATACTAATACCCTCAGTATATTACACATATCATGTTTTTGATACTAATGTCAAAGGGGGAGATTGATGAAATTATTTTTCCATTAGTATACTCAAATAAAAAACACATATAACAAGCATCACCGGCGAACCACAAGCAGTACAGGTGAAATGCAAGCATACCCACCAGAACAAAGATTTTTGAGAAAAATATAAGTATAAAATTGACAAGCATCACCGATGACACATTTTCCAGAATAACCCAACATGAATAGACAAGCATACCTGATGACATGTTCAAAGAAAGGAACACCGACGACCAAGAATAGCGATCGTCAGAATCGACAGTCAGAAAAGCCACAAATTATGGATCTGATTTATACACGGTGGATAAAGAAAAGTTATTCTATTTTGTAGAATTTTTTTTTTTTTTTTTTATGGTCATGCAAGCTTTATGTAAATTATTTAAAGCATCCTAACGGATCTAAAGCATATCTAACTACAGATCAAGATCAAGTTGTATATCTTGAATCTAGAGTTAACTTGTGAATGCATGAATCAAGAATTGAACATAAGCTAGTATAAATAGATGTTCATACTCAATTATGAGTACATGAATTCTTTATAATTGATAGCCATGAAGAGCCTCTAAGGAGCAGAAGGAAGAATTCATGCAAAGATCAGAAACAAAATACATCAGTTATCAAGAACACACAGAGGCTACCAACGACTAGATAAAGGTAATACTCAATCATGGAAGGATGATTAATAGTATTTTTGGAGCTTAAGAGGATCTGTTATCAGAAATTGAAGATTGTATTTGTCATCAAATCAAAGACTTATGTAATTGCATTCTAACAAGTGCATCACATCTAAAATCCTTTTGTAGAAGGTGGACTTAACCGTCCTTTATAAATCTCTTAACAGAGTGCACACTTATGAGTGTTATTGAAAGCTTCAAATGAAGTAGATCTTAACAGGTCTCTACTATAATACTCTTAATAGGGTAGGTCATCAGAAGTGACCAAATTGTAAGCCTTAACTATCTCTTCTTATCTGTAGATAGTAAAGTTTGTGGGTAACAATCCCCACCACAGTTTTTACTTCCTTAACAAGATTTTTCAGTGATATCATATCTTGTGTCATGTGTTATCTAATTTCATGAATTTTTCTATTATTGTTACATATAAAAAAGAATGTATGATATGATTTCATATGCATAAAGAAAGATGAACAGATAGATAAGTTAAATTACAAACTGATGACTAAGGGTTAATGGGCTAACCAAGAAAAGTTTTAGAGGTACTGATTCACACCTCCCCTCTCAGTACAAATTATCTCAATATAATTCCAACATGTTATTTCCTTCACGTCTGCTTAACCATGATTTACTTTTGGCGATCACGCGACCAAATGAATCCAAGTCGCTAGAAGCATAGCCTAACTCAGAGTTTATTCGGAGACCCTGCGACTGTGGTTACTTTTTAATCTATTAAACTCTGACCTCCAAGTCTTTGAATGTTCTTTTCACTTTACAAGACCCCGTGACTACCCTTAGTTGCTCAATCGCTAAATGAAATTGCTCTTTAATATTTCCTTTGGAGACTTCACGACATAGCCCATGAAACTTTATCTTATCATTTTAATTTTAAATCGGATACTACGTGACTAAAGCTAATCTCATTGTCATGAGAACATTTTTACTCTTTTCAATTTTGGTAGAGAATCAGCGACCACCATTGATCTTATCTACATCTGTGATTGAAGCACTTCACTAAGTCTCATGACTTACAAAGAATATTCTTTTCCCTTTAGAGACATCCCGACTATAGCTAATCGCCAAGTCTCATTACGAAATGGAATATTCATTTAACATTAAGAGACTGGGCAACTAACCTTTATCAAACACATGATTTATTTCAACTCATGTCTTTTCAAAAAGGTAATGCAAAAATAGAAACTTGATTCACATTTTTAGGGATTTTTTGCATTTTCACATAGAAAATAGCTCAGGGCTTTGGGTTTTTCACTATTCATTTGGATTTTGACCTTAAAACACAAGGTTTTCATAGGGAAAATTCAAATTGTGAAAGATTTTCGGATTTTGAATAAAAGTTGGCAGAAGGACAACAAAATTTTAGGGCAAACCAATAAAAAAATAGGAATACAACCAACAGTGGCTCTATTTGAGGATGGTCTAAACATAGTTTATGGAAAAGAACCATAGAATCTCTGGTTGCAGACTAGATCAAAAATTGGGAGGGACACCAACTAGCCAATTTAAAGAAGGGAAACCAATTACAATATTTACACAATTGAAGGAAAGTATTCACAGTATGATACATACTTATTTGTGCATGAACCTTAGATTTTAGTTGAAAAAGGGCTTGAGAAATTGTCCATGCACAGGAAACTCAAAATCTTCTCCATCCATGTTCTTCAACAAGTAAGATTATTTTCAAAAGTTCTGTGAGACAAAAAATGGTCCAAGCCATAAAGACTCAAATTTCTTGTGTTTTCCTTTATCTTTTTCTCTTGCATTCCATTGAAGAACTAGGTCACGAGATCAGAATTTTCTTTCAATAGCCCTCTTGTCGAAAAGGTATTTCATCTTCTATTGCAACTTAAGGTTTTCTTTTTGGCTATTTCTTCTTGCTTCATCCAATTCTACCAACTAAGTCATTCTATTCTGCATAGTATCAGAAACATCCAACTGTTCTTCTTGTATAAATTGATACACTGGTAATAAATTTTTGATAGGCATTCTTTCTTGTAGACCATATACCAGCTCAAATGGAGACCTGCCTATTGCTTTTTTAACTATTATTCTATCAGCCCAAAGTGCTAGTTTTAACTTAGTATGCCATGCCCTTTTATTCTTTTCAAGAATTCTCTTTAGTATTTTCAATATACTCTTATTACTAGACTCAGCCTGTCCATTTTCCTATGGATGATATGGGATAAATATGATATTGTAATCCCATATTTTTCATAGAAATCTGTCATTTCTTTTGATCTAAAACTCATGGCATTATCCATTACTAATTTAGCAAGTACACCAAATCTGGCTATAATATTCTCCATTAGGAATTCAGTGACTACTCTGCTTGTTTCTTTCTTTGTAGGGATGGCTTCAATCCACTTAGTAAAATAATCTATGGCTACAAGCATCCAACTGTGTCCTCCACTAGATTTCTCTTGAAATTCACCAATGAAATCAATCCCCCACATAGTAAAAGGGGTTTCAGTACTTACTGGGTTTAACAACAGAGCTCCTAAACATTTCAGCTTGTTTGAGAACTTTTGACAAGGTTCACACTTTCTAACATATTCATATGTATCTTTGAATAAACTAGGCCAATAGTACCTAGCCCTTAAAATCTTGTGGATAGTAGTCTTAGAAGAAAAATGACCTCCACATTCTCCTGCATGCATTTCACATAAATCTTTTCAACTTGGTACTTATCAAGACATAACAATAATACACCATTTTTATCCTTCCAATATAAGTCTCCTTGAATCAAAGTGTATCTTTGGGTTTGCAATTTCAAATTTATTTTCTAATTTTCTGTCATATGATCAGGACACTTGGAATTTTTGAGGAAAAACATAATATCAGCATAGAATGGTTGCCTCTCTATGCTTCTAACAGTTTCATCATGTATCTTTGTATGATTTATTTGTACTAGATCCAAGTTTTCTTCTGTCATAAGTGTTGCCAAACCCTGACCTCTTGAAAACTTTTTAATATGGATCTCAAGGTTAAATTCCTGAATTCTAGTTATCCATTAACATCTCTTACCAGTAACCTCTGACTATGTAAGAATATCTTTCACTGCTGAGTGAGGAACATATGCTTGAATCTTAGCACAGACCAAATATGGCCTAAAATATTTTACAGCTTTTACCAAAGCATAAGCCTGCTTCTCCATTATTTCATAATTAAGTTCCGCAGCTTGTAGGGATTTACTATAAAATTTTATCTGGTGTTTAAATCCTTGTTCATCCTTTTGTAGTAAAATAGAAACAATTGTATGGAAAGATGCAAATGAAAACAAAGAAAAAGGCTTAGTATAATTTGGGGATTTTAAAACTGGAGCCTCTTGTACTACTTTCTTTATTTTCTCAAATGCCTATTGGGCTTCTTCATTCCAAATAAATTTGGCATCTTTCTTTAGCAACTTTACAATAGGTTTAACAATCTCTGCAAAGTTTGCTATGAACCTTCTAACAAAATTGATCTTTCCTAAGAAATATTGTACTCCTTTTAGGTTCTTCTTCAAAGCAATAACCTTCTGAATTGCTTCCACTCTCTCAGGGTCTATTCTTACCCCCTCTTTAGACACTATGTGTCCAAGCAACTTTCCGTCCTGTACTACAAAATGATATTTCTTGGGATTCAGTGAAACACCATATTCTAATGCTTTATTGAAAATCTTACCTAGGTGATCACAGTGATCTTTAGCTCTCTTAGAATATGCAATTAAATCATCCTGATAAATCACCATAAATAAATCAATGAATTATTTAAAGGAAAGATCCATGGCCCTTTGAAAAGTTGCCCCTGCATTTATTAGTCCAAATGACATTCTGATATAAACATAGGTTCCCCATGGAGTGGTAAATGTAGTTTTGTACTATTATGTTTCTCTAACTATGAATTGGTTATATCCTGAGAAACCATCCATCATAGACAACAACTCACAACCAGTCACCTTTTGTAACATTGCTTCCATATTAGGCAAAGAATAATTATCTTTTAATGAGGCAATATTTACATTTCTAAAGTCTAGACACAGTCTGATATCACCATTCTTCTTTCTGATGGGTACCAAATTTGATACCCAAGTTGAGTGTTTGATGGGCTGGTTATCCCAGCATGTTTTAATTTCATCAATTCTTGTTGCATCTTAAGACCCAACAAGGGGTTAATAGGCCTCTTTTTTGGCCTAAATGGTTTCACATCTGACTTTAGTGGGATTTCATGTTGAAAATGATCCTCTCTATAGGCTTTCAAATCCTCATATGACCAAGCAAAGACATTTTTATATTTTCTCAACAGTTTGATCAAATTTGTCCTTATATGAGAGTCTAAACCCTTTCCAATGTAAACAATTTGAGGACTATTTTCAGATCCTAAATTTATTTCTTCCAAATCCTCAACCTTGGCATTGCTTAGTTTTTTTGAATCATTATGTTGACTACTAAACAATGCCTCAAGCTCAACCAAACCCCTAGGAATCAGATTAGAACTTAACTGGACAACCTCATTTCCTAAAATATAGTCTTTCCCACCATTTCTTTCAAGCAAAGTATTACAATATATACTCTAATTCTCATAATGGTCTAGACATTAGATAAATCTCAGAATATCTTGGTCATCCTAAAAAACCTTCCAGTTGTAAATGTTGTCCAGAACAACTGGTCTTGTCTTGACTTCCAATATTGACACCCCATATAAAGTCAAATCATTAGTTTTTAAAGCAACATTTGCTAAAAAATCAGCCATTATATTCTTTGACCTTTCTATCTAGCTTATGTCAAAGGCATCAAACATTTCAATTTGATCCCAAATAGAATATTTATACATTTTTAATCTATCATTCTTTACTACATATTTGGATCTAACTTGAGCTACCACCAACTCAGAATCACCATAAACCTTTAAACATTTAATCCCATGTTTGATGGCAATTTCAAGTCCTAAAAACAAAGCCTCATATTCTACACTATTATTTGTACATTGGAAGGCTAATAGAAATGAATACTTAAAAGTTGTACCTGATGGAGATATCAACAATACACCTGCCGCTGATCCTTCTTTTGAACAAGCCCCATAAAAGTACATTTTCCACAATCCATCACCTTGTATAATCAACTCTTTGTTCAGAGGATCAACCTCTTCATTTTGATAGTAGAGTTCACTCTTTTGTATCCTAAAATTCTCCATATCCATATCAATGCAACAATTAATGTTAGTGTCTTCAAATCTTTCTATCATGTGTGGAGTTCTTCTCTCCCTTAACACCTTAACATTATCTCTAGCAATGTTAAAAGTAGCATATGATAAATCACTTTGTATACTACCTACCATTGAAGAACTCCACTTTCTTGATAGAAACAGGCCATAATGTGGTGGTATGTCAACCACGAGAACATTCATAGTCATTATTACATCAGGACAAATGACTAATTTATAAGGCATAGCCTCAATGGTACCAATCACCAGGACTTCTCTATAGTCCATAGCTTGACATCTCCCATGAGGAGTAACAACCTGTAGCCCCATTTACCACATGATTTCCATTGGCATAACAATATTTTATGCTCCTAAATCAATCATACAATTTTTTAGCATATTTCCATTAATTATTAGTGAAATAAAAAAGGGGTCAACAACTTTTTCGGAAGAAGTTGTATTCAAGAAAATTTGAGGAATCTCATATGTTAACACCTCAACTTCCTTCCCTTTGTTGATTTGTTTCTTACTAACATTATCTGGACTTTGGACTCTTATTATGGACACACTGTTTAACAATGACATCACTTTTTCCTTGTGTTCCTTAATTCTCATCATTTCTAGAAATGGCACCTTTACTATCATTTGGGACAAATAGTGACCCATGTCTATTGGAGTATATTTCACATCTGAGCATTTTGACTTGTCAATAGTAATGTCAATTTCCTCAATATGTACATTCATAGCTGACTCTTTTAACATTTTTCTTTCCATCTTTTGAACTGGAGTACCTATTTCTTGCCCTTTTAATTATCCTTCTTGTACAACATTTTGTTCTAAGGCTTTGGTAATAATTTTGAAATTATTCTTATTTATATTTTCCCCATGTCCTTTTTTGTATATATTTGGTGTCTACATTATTTTCTTTTATAAAGACACCTGATGGCTGACTACCAGTACCACCCACTACTCTATTTCTCAAATGGTAGTTGCTTCTAGCCTTGTTCACTAAATCAACAGTAATCCTAGCTTTCTCTTCATTTGAATCTTTTCTAAAAAGTGGAAAATCCTGATTGTTTTGAGCATAACATCTTATATGGTTGATGATGACCTTCTACCCTTCTTTGTGAACTACAAGAATCATGATTTTCAATTTCACTGTCTGAATCTATATCATGACATGAATAAGTATTTGAAATACTATGATCACATTGTTCATTTTCATCATTTCCATGGTCCTCACTTACTCTTAAGTCTAAGGAAACAATACAAAATTTAGAGTTATGTGGGGCTTCATAGGCTTCACACCAGGGATCATCATTGCAGAAATGGACAACATTCTTATGTAGAGGGTCCAGAGTTCTGTTATCTGTCTTCTCCTTCCTAGGAGGAAGAATAGGCTTCCCATCCTTAAACTGAGTTCCATACGCATGGTTTTGGATTCTATTTTGAGGGTTATATGTATTATTGTAAGAAGGCCTAGGGTTATGAGGAGCTCAATATTCCTTATACTCTGGTTCTTTCCAGTTGCTCTTACTAAACCTTGAGTCATCTCTCCTATTTAATTTACCAGACACTCTTCTATTCATTTCAATATTTAATGCTATCTTATAAGCATCAGAAAGAATTCTAGGGTTTTTATCCCTAAGAGCATATCCCATTTTTTAATCAAAGGCATTTAAATAAGTTTCTAAACATACCTCTTCATCCACCCTTATCTTCTGAAACAGCTTGTGCATAGCTCTTTGAAATCTTGTATTAAACTCAGTGACCTCTTCATTGTAATTCTTTTTGATATTGTTGAACTCATTCAACAAAAAGCCTTTATTTGTTTTATCTCCATATTAATCCTTAAATAATTCAATTAACTCATCCATAGAAATAATAGATCCATTAGAAAGGCTCCTAAACCATTCTCTAGCATCTTCTACTAGGGACTGAACAAATAATTTCATTAACACATCCTCATGAGTGATATTTGAATCATCAACAAAATCAATGAACTTTCTTAAATGTGTTTGACATGAAATAACATTGTTACCTGCAAACTTTGGGAGCTTTTCTCCTATATCACCCACATCTTTAGGGAATGCATTAGGATATCCAGGGATACCAATGAAGTTAAACTATTTATATCTTTTAGTATGCAATGGTTTTCTTTGAAAACTATCATTCTCTTTAAAAGTAGTTGCTTTTTCTTTAGAAGCTATTGTATTCTCTGTTCCAGCATGAGAATACTTAGAAGACTGCAAAAAATATATTTTCTTCTTCATCTCAATTGTTGCAGCTTCCATTTGTGCTTTTTCAAACATTTTCTCTGTGGTTTCCTTTTCAATTCTTAATTTCTCTAAATCAATATCAAACTTGGATATTTTCTATGTTAAAGGCTTCTGAAACCTAGTTTCTTGATTTATGTATTCAGTCATTTTTTTCTTAACTTTATCTTTATGTGAACTAGAAGCCTTATAAGTGAGTGGTATTTCTTGGTCCTTTTGAGATCTCTCTATACCTTTAATACTTTGATGTCTTGAAGATTTTATTTTACCCTTGTCAACATCCTTATGCTCATGTTTTTTCTTTCTAATTTCTCTCTCCCTTTTCATTTGTTCAATAAGGGAAAGTTGTTTCATGATAAGTTTTTCCTCATTTGCCAGCTCATTACAGGGAGCCTCTTCGAAATCTGAACTAGATGTACTTGTTTTTTCTCTTTCACTATAATTAGAAGTAATAGTAGGTGTTTCTAATACTCTCTTAGCAGCTTCCTCATATTCTGAAGTGTTTCCATCATGAGATGGTTGACTACTGTTCACCTCTCTCCTAGCATTACTTTCTTTACCTCTTAGAGGAGTTTCATCAATGCTGACTTGGTTTCTCTTCCTCCTCAAGGACATTTCCATCTGTGAGGATGATGGGATTCCACCATCTAAAACCTTCTCAGGATTACTCTTCATCCTTGATCTAGTATTCATTCTGAGAGATATTTTACTAAATTTGCACTAATCTCAGAGATTTTCTTTTAGAGTCACCACCAAACAAATAGTTAGGAATGAATGGATACTATCAATAGAAAATTTTGACAACCACAACTAGTATGTTCTGTAATAAAAAAAAATCTTAAACTTTAGAACACCAGGGATTTCTAAATACTTCGAACAAGACTTTACAATCTCTGTCCCTAGCTGAGTCACCGATTTGTTAGCTCTCTTTCTTGTAGCAAAAACTTAAAATGACAGTATACCAATTATACTTGAATGCAAACTCCTTTTTGGAAAGAGAAAGGCTAATTGATGAGGTATTTTGATAACACTGGGGATACCTATTATCACCTCCTTTTTTAAGCTCCACAAACTTAGGCAGGTATTACCTATTAAAGATTACTGATTCTTGAGTCAATATGTTTGGTGGACTAATTCATTCACTGGCTACCTACTTTAGATCTCACTGTAATAACTTATAAAATACATTGGAGAATGCAATAAATAGTTTGAAACAAATTATTACAAGCTAGGCTATGCTCTTAATAACATAAACCAATGAGACAAGGACTTTCATCCTTCTTCCTTTTACTTTAGGATGGGTAACCTAATGATTTTCTCTTTAAGAAATCAACAAACTCCAACTGAAATCATTGTGAACATAATTGATTTTACTATATACTCTGAAGGTAATTGATTTTTGAATAGTATTAGATGTTTTGGATGATGATGGATTACCAAACAAGTTCCTAAACCAGTGCCCATCCTTGGGCTTATAGAATCAATAAACATAAATCCACAGAGATATATAAAATGAAATACTATAAGATGCCTTGCAATCTACATGAAACTCAATTAAAGTGCCTTGCAAACTACCCTGTCACTCCCACAATGTAGTATCAAATCCCTAATTACTATTGTACTCTCTAAAATCACTCACAATTTAATTCCCCCCTTAGAAGAAAGTTGTAAACAATTAGATAGCTATCTCATAGCCAATATGTTTAATATACCTTACAAATTAAACATAAAAGAGTACACACAATAAACAAAGAGATAACAACAATAGGGAATAAATTTTCACTATATTTTATTCATATATTTCTACTTCAGTACATAAAAGGCTAAAAGCTCAAAAAACACAGACTAAAATTTAGAAGTCTAGCTTGCCAATATATTTCATCTCTCTTTTAAAATTGTTATATTTGATCTATGTATAGGTCTTAAACCATCTTGGAATCCTTAAAGGATGCAAAAATATTTGGATGGTTTAAGAAACCTAACCCTAAAAGTATAGAAAAGACAAAAAAAAAAGAATGTTTAAGCGGTGGGAAGACAAGAATAGGGGATGAAATCTGATCATCTTTTGTCTTGATATGAATTCTGGCACCTTTGTCTGTTAGTGTTAAGGATAGTATCTGATATTTGTATTGAGACTAAGTGACCGCCATTTAAGGCTAACCTAAAATTTTCTTTCATAATTACTAACCTCCCTATGCTCAATGATCAGGAGCCAAGTGTTCCTCTCTACTCTTCATCTAGGACCTCTTCTTCTATCTGAATAGGCTTCTATTTCTTTGGTCTGGTCATTAAATCCCATGCTATCACATCCTCCTCTATAGGCCAATTGAAGCTATGAATACTCTATAGTTGTCCTTTCTACCTTTCCCATCTAACATTAGTTATGCTTTTGACATCAACTAAGAATTTATTAATATCAATTTATGCTTTAAAGCCTTATCCAAAATTTTATTAAAACCTTCTAAATCAAAATCATAATCTATAGTAAAGGCCTCTTTACTAGGCAGTCTACTGTCAAATTTATTTCTCCAGGCATCCAAGGCCTTAATCTGTTCATCTTCTCCCATAAGTGGAGGAATAAATCTATTAAATTTTGGTCCAAACAGACTCATATTTTCCTCTATCTGATTCAATTTACCTTTAAAGAAAGATAAAGTGACATTAACTTTCTTGATCTCATCTTCTACTTCTAACACAATTTCTGGTAAATCTAGCCTATGTTGTTGTAAAGAAGCCAAATTTTCAAAAAGCTGTATTGTGGGAGACCATGTTACAAAGTAAGGGTTTAAAGTAGGGATATACCCTATTACCTCAGTATGAAAAATGGCTAACTTATTATATGCATTCAGGATTATATCTATTTTATAGTTCAAGATATCAATCTTATGTTAAAGTATATTCCTTAATGCATTTATGGCAACTTCATTATCTTTTTTAGCCATTTCATCCATTTTTACCTCCTCCCCTGCTCCAACTCTTCCCTCTATTTGTAGAGGTTGTTCTGAGGGTACATACACAACCTCTGGATTTTCTTGTAATTTCTTAGTTAATTCAGCAATTACCTTATCCTTCTCATGAATCTTGATATGGCACAATTCTCTATCCTTGGCCAGGGCACTAGCGTTCTCAATTAGAAAACCACATTTCTCACACAATTTCTTTGTCTTGTCTTGATTTAAATGTGCCTAATGTGTCATTATTTGAGAAATCTCAAGATCTCCTATGTTTTTCACTATCCATACCATTTGGTTTCCCACCATGCTCTCTTGAACATTCACTAATTGAGGCTTCTGGTCTTTAGGACACAAATTCCACATGGCAAATGCTTGAGATTTTGGACTATATCCAAATCCTTTGATCATATCAGCCATTTGGATGTCATTTGCCATTTTTAGATCTATTTTCTCTCTGATTTGGTCTATTATGAATGTTGAGGCTAAATCCCAGCCTTCAGCAAGCAAAATTCCACTATTCAAAACCATTTTTCTAGCCTCATCAGGAGAAACATCCTCACTTTCAGGATCATATGTTTGTCAAGATAGAAGAGCCTCATTTTTTATTGTGTCTTCACCATCTAATTTCAACTTCTCTTTGATTTGTTCCTTTTTATTCCATCTAAGGAAATTCTTAAATTCATCAGCTTTTATGAAGTTATCATCACTTAAAAACTATTGTTGGTGAATCAATCTTTCATCAATACATGCTCTAAGAGGAAACTCTATGTTTTCCTCTACCTCTTGCTATAGTTTATTTCCTTTTCTGATCTCTTTTATCAGATTATGATCATATAATCTATTGCTAGGAACAAGAGCACTTACTCTATCCCCTTTTCTCTCTTTTCTTATGTAAGTTTGATCATAAGAAGTTTGACAAAGATCAACTTTTTTCCTCTTGATAGCAGGCTCATCTACATCATCAGGTTGAGAAACCACAGTAAAATCTATAATATGTCCCCGTTCCCATATACCTGAATTGCTTCTGCAACATTCTATTATGGTTTATCTATTTGAGGTGGATTGACATATTCTTCTTCACTCTCACTCTCATATTCAGACTCTGAATATTTAGGTTCTTTTCCCCCTTTCCTCACATCTAGAACTCTATCTAATTGCTCACAGAGTGTGTAAAAATTATCTATCATAGCTTTTATTTTGTCAAAATATGTCAAATCAGGGTAAAAACCTCCAAATTCTAATCCATTTCTTTTTATTTGTTTCTCTAAATTCAATAACTCTTGAATTCTCTCTCTTCTATTTCTCACTTCATCTTCATAATTTTTTTTCTAATAGCATCCTCCTCCACACAAAGACCATGCACGTATGTGTTGAGTATGGTAGGAGTTAGGAGTTTCGTAGCCCCTACAATAAATCCTTCTAGATCAATATACCAATATAATGTTGCTCCCATCTTACATCTTTCTGACCATCTTCTTACTAAATCAATGGCACCTTTGCCAATTATAAACTGAAAAATATTGAACTGCCTAGGGGTTAATGTCCCCTTCATGTGTGTTGCAAAGTGCTCATTATCACTCCACAAAAGCTGCCAAATAAATTCGATGGCTGAAACTCTTGATGGCACATGATATGGTAGGACATGGGGAGGATGTGTGCATCCATACACTCTAATCATAGTGAAATTCTCTTCTAAAAAGAAGTCTCCCCAATTGTAGTCACCTTCCCATTTATCAAAATATTGACATGGTCTCAGCAATTGTAGTACCTTTATTGGGAGTCTAGTCTTTTTGACACCCAAACTCTACATCAAAGAGTAGAAAATCCAGTTCTCAAATCCAAAAAAATCACAGTCCTTGGAAGTGAAATTCCATATCTTGATCCAAAATTGGACAGGATTGGGCTTGTCAAAATATGGAAAATTAGGGTAAAAACCTCCAAATGCTAATCCATTTCTTTTTATTTGTTTCTCTAAATTCAATAACTCTTGAATTCTCTATCTTCTATTTCTCACTTCATCTTCATCAATTATGTTTCTAGTAGCATCCTCCTCCACACAAAGACCATGCACATATGTGTTTGGTATGGTAGGAGTTAGGAGTTTCTTAGCCCCTGCAATAAATCCTTCTGGATCAATATACCTATATAATGCTGCTCCCATCTTACAACTTTCTAACCATCTTCTTACTAAATCAATGGCACCTTTACCAATTATAAACTAAAAAATTTTGAACTGCGTAGGGGTTAATGTCCCCTTCATGTGTGTTGCAAAGTGCTCATTATTAGTCCACAAAAGCCGCCACATAAATTCCATGGCTGAAACTCTTGATGACACATGATATGGTAGGAGATGGGGAGGATGTGTGCATCCATACACTCTGATCATAGTGAAATTCTCTTCTAAAATAAAGTCTCCCCAATTGTGGTCACCTTCCCATTTATCAAAATATTCACATGGTCTCAGCAATTGCAGCACCTTTAATGGGAGTCTAGTCTTATTGACACCCAAAATCTACATCAAAGAGTAGACAATCTAGTTCTCAAATCCACAAAAATCATAGTCCTTGGAAGTGAAATTCCATATCTTGATCCAAAATTGGATTGGATTGGGCTGGCTATGAAAGATTCTCTAGGGGTTCAAATTGTTTACATCCATGATGCCAGAATTCAAATGTAATAACATATGCATCAAGATAGAATAATGTAAAAATTTAGGATCTTTAGCCTTCTTCTGTATAGCTACAAACCCTTCATGCATTCTATCAATAATGTATTGAATACAATCATAGCTAGTGCTAGAATGCACATCTTGCAAATCTAATACCATCATTAAAATCCCAGCATTTATCTTCTCAGCTCCTCCACCCTACCTGTACACACTCAAGTGGTGCACTTCTCTAAACCATTGCTTCCAAGAGGATCCATGGATTGAAAACCTTGAGAAATAGGCTTAGAGCTCCCTAGGCATGGAGTGCAAGGCTATTTTGAGTATTGCTCTCAGCTAGAGCTAATTAAGCCTATGACCTTGCTAATAAACCATGCAATGGGAGATTCTAAAAGAGACAAGAGAAAGAGTG
>MU223077.1:4022103-4042064 GCA_018584345.1 Thuja plicata | reverse complement strand
TAAATGGTAATCGCTTCCGCATGATTGTATGTTTCTTTATGTTAACTTTAAAAAAAAAAATTATTCAGCACACATAGTGACATGTTTAGGTTAATCTCTCTTGGGTTCCCTGGCGGGGCGTTACAAGTATGCAAGGGGTATGCACAAGAGGAAGGTATAGACTATGGAGAAACCTTTGTACCCGTTGCTAGGATAGAAGAAGTAAGAATACTACTTTCTTATGTTGCATACAAAGGATTCAAAGTATATCAAATGGATGTCAAGTTAGCATTCCTAAATGGAATACTTGAACAAGAAGTATACATTGAACAACCATAAGGGTTTGTAGATCTAGACAAGAGGAACATGGTATGTAGACTTCACAAAGCATTGTATGGATTAAAACAAGCTCCCAGAGCCTAGTATGAATGAATTCATTCCTATCTAATAAGTATGGAATTCATAAGGACCAGTGAAAACAATAATCTTTATTTGAAAGAAGATACCGATGCTAACACTTTGATTGCTGAAATATTTGTTGATGACATCATATTTAGAGGCAATGATATGCTATGCAAATCATTTTTTGATGACATGAGAAAAGAGTTTGAGATGTCTATGTTTGAAGAGATCAAGTTCTTTCTTGGTCTACAGATCATTCAATAAAGTGAAGGTATTTTCATTACACAGTCCAAATACATCAAAGAGGTCCTAAAAATATTCAAGATGGAAGAATCCAAACCTGTTGGAACACCAATGGCTATTGGATGCAATTTATCAAAGGAAGACAAGACAATAGAGGTAAATCAGACTTTGTATAGATCAATGATAGGAAAACTCATGTATGTTGTACACACTAGACCAGATATTGCACATGTAGTAGGAATTGTTGCTAGATTTTCTGCTAATGCCAGGGAATCACATATGACTATTGTGAAAAGAATTCTAAGATATCTGAAGACTACTAAGGAATTTGGCTTATGGTATAGAAGAGAATGCAAATTTGAACTAAAAGTATTTACCGACGCTGATTGAGCTGGAAATCTTGATGACCGAAAGAGCACAACTGGAGGAGCATTTTTTATGGGTGACAGATTTGTCACATGGATTAGCAAAAAGCAAGGATGCATCTCTCAGTCTATTGCAAAAGGGTAATATGTTGTTTCTACTGCAAACTACTCAAATATTTCTTGGATCAAACAGTTGCTGGAAGGTATGTATATGAAGATCTCAGAACTAGTGATTATCTATTGTGATAACACCAGTGCAATAAACATTTCTAAGAATCCAGTCATGCATGCAAAGACTAAACACATTGTAATCAAGTATAATTATTTAAGAGAACAAGTTCAAGAAAAAGAGGTGATACTTGAATATGTGCAATCAAAAGAATAATTGGCTGATGTCTTCACCAAACCACTACCCAAGGATACATTTGAGTACTTGAGAAAGACACTAGGGGTCAAACCCTTGTCTGCCAGTTAGTAAAGGACTGAAGGCTGCATCAGCCTATATATTATCAGAATATCATTCATGTTGATGCAAGCAAAAGATGAACTTCAAATCTACATCTTTATATGAAAAGATATATATCAAAACCGAGCACCAGATCATATTATTGTATTATTGATGGATAAGGGAAATTCAAGGAATAAATTATGGATAGAAGAAAATAATTGTTTGACATGAATGTCAGATATTTGTAAAATATTTGTTTGGTATTATTATCAAAGCGAGAGAATGTATCCATATTATCATTAGAAACTATTCATTATTAGATTACTCCAAATAGGGAGAGATCATATACATAGGGAGATAATTCATATGAAGATATCATATACAAAGGAAGAGTTGTTGAAAAGAGACAAGAGACATCAAAGAAGAAGAACAGTCAAAAGAGAGAAATTGACACAAGAAGAGAACACAAAACATTAGAAGAAGAAACACAGAAAGCTACAAGAATCAAATCTAAGCTAACACAAAGCTTACTAATGGTCAGACATTTTTATCAGTTATTGAAACAACGTGTTTGGTAATTTGATGAATCTCAACAATTGTATTTCATATTATATTAGAAATAGTATAGTGTGATAATATAGTATGTTGCCATCAATGCCAAAGGGAGAGATTGATGACATGTAACTGATTGAATGTTTGATAATGTTAAGTTGAAGATGATGCAAGACATTAAATTAGTTAATGGTTTGTATTGTCATTGATGTCAACTTGATATAATTTGTATGGTCATATACATAATGCTAAAGACTTCAGAGAATCAATGAAACAAATATTATTCTTTCACAAATGCATAAAAATCAAGTATTCACTAAGTAATAGACAACACAGATGGAGTGCACACCATCAGTAAAGGAAAAGAAAAAGTCACAGTGATGCTCGATGAGCAGATGACAGTGTTTCCCCATGAAGCAAAATCATAGTGATACCTGATGAGTAAAATCCAATGATGCTCGACGGATGGAGATCCTGAAGCTAACTAAAGTTACACCAATAGAACTGGCAGTTGTCACCAATGACTAACTGCAGAGTTGACCGATAGAATAGAGAGTTCATAAAATTACAAAATATCTAGCTTGGAGAGTTTAAAGATAGAATTAACTGGTTGTTTTATTTTTTTTATTCAACCAAAGTTAAGTAATTGATTTAAAGAAGATTTGTACAGTTGGCAAGAAAATAACTATGAGATAAATGAGGAGTTAAAGATGTAAATCAGATTGCCTGGATTATTTTTCACGCCCAAAATAAAGAATCAAGAATAAAAAATTAAGGAACATCATGTCTATATAAGAGACAAGCATAATTCATTTCCATAATCACAATCAATCACATACATGGAAGGGGAGTGAATACAAAGAGGATGCTAAAGAGAAACTAGTGGAGGATAACTTCATATAGTCCTGATCAATCAAGCTCAAGGAGAGATAAAAAATTATATAGACACTGACGAATAGTGAAGCACAACGTCACAGAGAATAAAGTGTGGAGCACAATGAATTGAATTGATACATTGATCAGAGAGGTATTGTACTTAAATACATCTAAACATCTGCAATTCAAGTTGCATTAGAAACAGGTCATAATATTTTAGTTTAACCATTGAAGCATCAAGTCTCTTAACAGAGTAGGACTTAACTATCTTCTATAATTGAGGTATATCCTAAAAGATTTCCAAAAAGGTTGATTCATGAAAGTATCATTGAAATTACATAAAGCCTATTGACATCCTAAGAAGAATGTTGATTCAAGGATGGTAGAAAGATTTTCCTAAAGCCTATTTACAGTCTAGGAAGGAGGTTGATTCAAGGATGGTAGAAAAATAGATGCCAAATACTAAGTGACAACCTCTATGTATAAAATCCTCTAATAAGGTTGTACCTAACAATGTGGTTGTAACCTTTAACAGGGTTGGCTCCTAATAGGGCTCACTTCAGAAGAGTGAAAATTTGGGGTACCAGTCCTAGTGGTTTTTCCCTTAACAGGGTTTCCATGTTAAAATCCATGTGTTATGTGTGTATGGTTTATTACTTTATTGTTTTACATTTCACATATACATTTCTGGATTGATTGGTATACTCTACATATTTATCGGTTATCAAGGAGAATAAGGACAGACAAGGTGAACTGACAGATAGTCAAATATTATAAGTATTTCATGGCATGCATCTTGTAGGGACATAATAATTTGAGGTTTCTTGATTGGTGGTTAAATATTAAAGGATAAATTTTTGAGGTCACTGATTCACCCCCCCCTCAGTTATTACTAATAGATACCCTAGGTTTCACAGCCTGAATATAAGTGTAATTTGTATCAACTAAGAAATATATCTCTTCATAGTGCTTCTCCACAAGTGAATTGGGAATCTGATCCTCAACCTCATTCTCTTTTCGAATTCCACAAAATAATTTCCCATAATACTATTGAAATTATTACCTAATTGTTGAATACATTCACTAATCTGTAAAGTGATGTGTCTATTCTTCTTCCATACAATATTTCCTAGAGTAGGAAATAACTTATGTACATAGAAGAATATACACATTAACAAAGAGCTAAACTTACATGATGATATTTTGGCTTTCCTGATTGATAGTAAGTTCTCGGCTAGTTCTGTCAACTATAACTTGGCAAGGTCATTGTTGATTCTTATTGACTATATTCCATGCTTGGTCCATGGATGTACAGGGAACACTATCCAATCAGCTCGACTGATAGAACTTATGTGCAATCACTCTCACTCCAAATTCAAGTTCGAAGTCTTCAATTATAGAGATGGTCATACCTCTATTGTTCCAGACAACTCCAGTGTTAGCTGCTATCTCTTCTTTACTTTAATCTCTCATAGTTCACTTACCACTGATAATAGGATATCCAGTAACTCAATGAATAATATCTTTTGTGATCTTTACTGGTCCATTTTCTAGCCACATATGCATATTATGAACTCAGCTTAGGACAACCTTAATCCATTCATCCTTGAATTCTATCAGAAAATCTAGGGCACAAGTTAACCCTTTGTCAGCTAAATGCTTGATTTTGTCTTTTAGAATTCTATTTTCACATAACTTGTCATAGGATTTTCTCAGTTCACTATCACCCACTTCACCAATTTTAACCATGTAGCAGGATCTAACATCATGAATCATAAGTACCTTTGGTGGGATTGATGAGAGGGCTTTGTTTAGATCACTTAGAATTGCACTTTCGGGAATGGCACAAAATTATGGTGGTGCACACGCATCACTCCTTACTAACTTAATTTGTTTCATCTCCTCCTCCATTCCTTTAGCCGGTGTGGAAGAATTGCAGCCATAATCTCTAAAATTAAGGTTCGAGAATGAATAACAGAGTACCTCGACAAGTAACACTTCACATTGTACAACGTAGGGTTGTCAACGGCATGCTGACAAAATTATCAAAACACACTTTTCTAAGATCAAATTCTACAACTTCTTCGATTTTTCTATGAATGCTGAAAATTGTAAGGTAAAAATAAAGAATAGACCGTTTGTCCTTATATAGACTCGAAGGGTCAAGATAGTTAAGCAATAAATATTTTTCCTGTTAGGTTAGTGCAAGCCATCTGTCATTGACTAACTGACACAACTTGCATACCACTTGGCTTACCACACTCGACCATCACAAATTACTCAACCAACCAACTTGGCACCTATAGTGCAGATACCTGTTCTCAACATTTGTCACAAACATGTCCTGGTACATCTTAACATATAAAGATATGGACTTTGGCACATTTACATATTAGAAACTGATGTAAGATTTGAAATTTAAATGCAGTTCCTTACATACCTCTATTTCTCAATTAGATATGGTGTGATCACCTGATCCATTGGATTGGGTGACCTCAGCTTTAGTGCATTCACTGCTGCTTGGCTCTATTTTCCTTACCCATATCTGGTTCATCTATGCTATTATTTCTTCAAAAGTAGGAGCAGGAACTCGTATCCTACACTCTCTCTTAGTTTGACCTATCTTCAGACAACTAAAATAGCCTAAGCTTCCATTCATCCAACTCTTAGATTTCCCTCTAACATGTGTCTTTAAGAAATCTTTAGGTGCATGTCCATATTCTTCACAGTAATGACAACTCTGCCTTGTATTATAATCCTAGTTGTAAGTGTTGCTTTTCTTAGATTCTTTTGTTTGTGTCTTTGATGTCCATTGTTTTTTAGCATTGGATCTATATTCTTGTGCCTTATGACCATGTTTTTGACACTTGTAACAATAACCATTAAATCTTGGTTTCAGGGCATCACTTGCTTCAGCCCAATATTCATGTGCTTTATGTCCAAATTTATTGCAATTAAAATAGTAACCATTAAACTTAGGTTTAGGATTGGACTTACCTTTCTTGATTTGGCAAATGTTTTCTGTATGACCTGGTTTTCCACAGCGGTGGCAAACATGCTAGTTGTGCTTTGTCTTTACATTCCTCCTCTCACCTTTCAAAGCTTCATTAGGCTTATTACAACTTTCATTAAGTTCCTTCTTAGATCTCAAATCATCTTTCAATTGATTGTTCTCAAATCTCAAACTTATCATTTCCATATCTTTCATACTAATCTCCTGATTTGCAAGTAGCATTTGATTTTCCTTCTCAACGTGATTGATTGTCATCATTTACACATCATGTTTCCTTTCCTCAAGTTTGACAGTTATCACTCTTTTGTCTTCTTCTGCCATAGCTTTGTCACCTTTAGCTTTCTTCTTTTGTTCCACTACTTCACATACTCTCACTGTCTGCATTTCTTGTTCTCTTTTCAAGTTTCTGATTTCTTCACACAGTGCATTGTTCTTTTCTAGTAGATCTATAATTACTACATCACTCTAAGTAGAATCTCCATTCTGAAATAGATTTACAGTGTCATCTTCCTGGTAATGAGTATCATTCATTTGTTTGGCCAAATCTTTCCTAGTTTTCAATGATTTCTTCAATTCTTGTCTTGCTATCTCAAGCTGATGTAATGCTAGCTAAATCTTGATCTTTTGATTCTCAATGACTTTACCCAACTTGTAAACCTCCATTCTAAAGATCTATACTCACAATATGATTAAAAGATTTTGTAGGTGAACTGTTCTTTGATACCAATTGTTGGAAGTACAATAATGGAGAAAGTAAGATACTGAGAGGGGGGGTGAATCAGATCTTAAAACTTAACCACTTAAAAAAAATTGATTCACATTCATACATATATGAATTTAACTTAACATCAGATAACATCAATAACATGAAATATGTAACTTATAACATGAAATTTTGGTAACCTAAAAACCCAAATAGGTAAAACTGGGGTGGGGATGACACACACAAAATCTTCACTACTACAACAATAAAGTGTGCCTGTTAGGGATACAAGAGTTTGATTACAACATGCAATCTACCTGGTTAAAGGTCTATTTGGTTAAGAGATAAATATCATTACAATCTACCTTGTTAAAGGATTTCAACTTACAGTAACGTAAGCACTCTGCTAAGAGATTAAAAATGGTCTACTAGAACCACTTTGTTAAGAGATTTCACCTGTCACACCTATTAGAATGTTCCAAGTAGTGATCCTTCATTATGTACTCAGATGATGATTATGGATCTACTCTATCCAAGACCTTTTTTGATCTCTCAATCTGATATGTCTTTACTCTGCTTTCCACTACTCTGTCATTCTGCTTGATCTAGGCATCTTCTCAAAATGACTTACTATTCATCTCTCATGAACACACAACCCTTCTCTCTATATATCTCTTTCTCACACACACATTTTCTAGGGTTAGAAGAAATTTTATGTCTTTTTGGATCTGGCAGCAAGATCTAGATCAACGATCAAGATCTACAATCTATGCCTCCAATGCATTTTGATTTTCTGATTGGCTCCATACCATGCATAATATAAAACAATTAAATGTGAAATTAACTCAGTAAAAAATATTATATGCGTACAAATGTTGGCCCAAATCTCATACAAGTCAGCCTAAACCATTTACATCAAAGTTTGAATTAATCTTGACATGTAGGCAAAAACTGTTCTGCTTGGCACTTAACATCTTTCTCTCTTGACACTTAATATTCTACTCGTCTCGGCATGATGTAACTTGGCAACCTGAAAATTTCTCGGCAATGTTGCTCAACCTTGAATGTTTAGTTCGGCCACCATGATAACTAAATAAAAATGGCTAAGTAAATGACTAAGTGTAGGTCACTAATCATCAGAAAAACTTAGGGATTAACAATTTAAGTGGTACTTGGCAAAAGTTTAAAAGGAAATAGGTAAGAGTCTGAAATGTCTAAGATTTGACAGAGGAGGCGAGCTCATTTATAATGAGTTTAACAGGTTCTGCAATGACCAAGGGATAAAAAGACATATGGCTGCACCTAGGACACCACCACAGAATGGTATAGCTAAAAGAAGAAATTGATCTATCATGTATTGTGCCAGAACATTAATGATGGAGAAAAATGTTGCATAAAAATATTGGAGAGAAGCTGTAAGTATAGTAGTTTATACCTTGAATAGAGTACAAGTCAAGAAAGGAACAAATGCTACACCTTATGAGCTATGGTATGGATATGCACCTACTGTAAGTTATTGTAAATTCTTAGGGAGTAGATGTTTTATACTAAAGGATAATATAAATGGTAAACATTATGCTAAATGAGAAGAAGGCATATTTATTAGATATTCTACTAAGAGTAAAGCATACAAGTGCTTGAATTCTAACACTAAAAAAATTGTGGAAAGTGCAAATGTTAGAATTGATGAATATACAGAGAGAAATGAAGCTAAAAGCATGATTGAGCCCAAAAGTTATAGATCATTCACTTATCATAAAGAGGAGGATTGTAATGAAACGGAAAATGAAGTTGCTGAGCAACAGTCCGCACTTGCCGAGACACAAAATGAAATTGCTAGGCAATAGGAGGCGACTACTGAGCTATTTGATAGAGATATCAAGCCACATTTTCAACCTGAACTAGACATGAATGACCAAACTGAAGCTGAGAAAGATCCTACTTTGGAAAAATATGTAAGAAGGCACCATAAACCTAATCAAATCATAGGAGAAAAGGATTCGGTAGTTATGACAAGAAGAAAATTAAGAAAAGACACATATTTGCTATGTGATTTTGAGCGTATGATAGGAAAACATGCTTTACACAATGAAGAATGGATTCAAGCCATGAATGAAGAGATAGACCAGATAGAAAACAACAAGACATGGACACTAGTACCGAGGCCTGAAAAAAAAATGTAATTGGTACTAAGTGGGTATTCAGAAACATGTTCAATGAACATGGAGAGGTAACAAGGAATAAAGATAGACTAGTATGCAAAGGTTATGCACAAGAGGAAGGAATTGACTATGGAGACACATTCACCCTAGTTGTAAGATTGGAAGGTGTAAGAACCCTACTTGCATATGCAGCCTACAAAGGATTAAAAGTTTATCAAATGGATGTGAAGTCAACATTTCTAAATGGGATTTTAAAAGAGGAAGTATATATTGAACAAGATGATGGATTTGTTGACCCAAGTAAGAGGAACATGGTTTGCAGACTGCACAAGGCATTATATGGACTGAAACAAGCACCTAGAGCTTGGTATGAAAGATTGCACAATTATCTGATAAATACTGGATTTACAAGAACAAATGACAACTGCAATCAGTATTTGAAGACAGACCAAGGTAAAGGAATTTTATTGGCTGAAATTCTTTTCGATGACATCATATTCAGTGGACAAGATATGATATGCAAAGCATTTGCAAAAGAGATGCAAAATGAATTTGAAATGTCTATGTTTGGTGAGCTAAAATTCTTTGTTGGTTTACAAATATATCAAATGAATAATGGCATCTATAATACTCAATCAAAACATGTCAAGGAAATACTGAAAACTTTTGGTATGAAAGATTCAAAACCAGTGAGTACACCCATGGCTACTGGACAAAAGTTGACAAAGAATGATGATACAAAAGAGGTAAATCAAACACTATAAAAATCAATGATTGGTAAGCTATAATATGTTGTACATAGTAGATTTGATATTGCATTAGTAGTTGGAATTGTTGCTAGATTTTCTACTATTCCAAAAGAGGCACATATAATGGCAGTGAAAAGAATTCTGAGATATTTAAAAGGTACAGAAGATTAAGGCCTATATTAAAAAAGAATGTCAAGTTTGAAATCAGAGTCTATACTAATTCTGGCTGGGCTGGTAATGTGGATGGTAGAAAAAGCACCACAGGAGGAGAATTTCTTTTGGGGAAAATATTAGTTTCCTAGACAAGCAAGAAACAAAATTGCACCTCACAATCTATAGCTGAAGCCGAGTATGTGGCAGCATCAGTTAATTGTTCAAACATTGTGTGGTTTAAGATACTACTGAAAGGTGTGAAGGAGGAGATCAAAGAACCAGTTGTCATATATTGTGATAACACAAGTGCCATTAATATTTCTAAGAACCCTGTAATGCACTCTAAGACAAAGCATATAGCTATCAAGTATCATTACTTGAGAGAGCTAGTTCAGAAGAAGGAAGTGAGACTGGAGTATGTGAACACTAAGGAATAGTTGGCAGACATATTTACAAAATCATTACCCAAGGATGCTTATGAGTATCTAAGAGTTAAATTGGGGGTAATTCCCCTAGCAGAGGCTAACTAGTTCTGAATGGTACTGTTGCATCAAATGTTTTAATCAGAACACTTGACACATTGATGCACAGTGAGTCACATTTTTAGGATGTTTCCTAAAAATGTGAAGAGGAAGACAAGAACAGAAAAGAAGATTAGTCATAAACAAAGATGACATGAACAACATGATACAAAGATTAGAACAAAGATGAATCTGCATAATAAAGATTTCAACATCTTTGGCATTGTTATCAAAGAGGGAGATTATTGCTAAAACAAATTGCTATGAGGGAGATATTACTAAAAGAGGGAGTTGAACAGTAATAGAAAACATTTCAGTGTGATTATAGACACAGAGGGAGTCAGAATGAAACTAAAGACATTAATGAAGATTTTTTCATATCAAGGAACGCACGCACTTTTTGGATTGTATGGTAACTTTGGTTGGAAATTATTGTTTTATGATTTAGTGTTGTCGTTAATGCCAAAGAGGGAGATTGTTGGAAAGAGTGTTACAATGTAGACAATTGTTATTTTGTCATTGATGTCAAACCTTAACTAGTGAGACTATTGCTATGTGTTTGAGTACCATATCTATTGATTGATGAAGATTTGAAGAATAAGATAACAAGAAGACCGAGGAAATGGTTGAGTTATGAATATACAATAGGGTGCTTGATCATTTGGCACTTTGGCAAAGTGATATATTGTTTATCTTTTACTGATAGTTCACTGGAAGGTCGATACCTTTCAAAGCAAAGTCCATGCTGAGAAAAGCGAAAGGTGATGCTGAGAAAAGAAAAGATGATGTCAAGTGCCAGTGAAATGCTGAGGGAGACAAAGAAAGCCGAGTAGCGGTATTTTAGGAATTGATGAGATTTGAGATCTCCTGCTGACATAGTTGATTTTATTGGGATGTGTATTGTTAATTGAGATTGGTCCACACTCTTTTAATGCACGGGAAACCGTTATTAGTGCATGGATTCAATATTTAATTAATGATTGTATTGGAGAATTAAATAAAATGAAATGATGGAAACATCCATTGGATCTAACCTAACGGAAGATCTATGATCTTGATTAAGTGGAAAAATATTTATCTGACCTAGACGAAGAGGTATAATATAACCTATAGAGGTTATTTTCATAGTATCCAAGTGTAAGGAGAAGTTGTATGCAAGAGTATTGCATGGTTAATTTACTGATTGGCAAGACCTGGCAAATAAGGCTGAGTAGAGAAGTAGAGAGATATTTCTTGACGGATTTCCAAGAAGATTTGAAGTTTGAGATGAAAATGGAGGCCACTCAATGAATTAGCATTAGAGATGAAATTGAATCTAGATTTTCAAAGTAAGTTGTATGTATCAAATCACACCTGCTGATTACTTTCTAACCATTGTATCAGTTCAAGTCCTTTAACCAAGTTGACCTAACAGTCATTGTATAAATTCTTTGAACAAGGTGACATTCAGATTGGAATGTTCTAAAACCTCTAACAAGGCCACTCCTAATAGGTTGATTAAATTCTTTAACTAGGTCACATTTGACAATGTGTTTTGTAACCTTTAACAGGGTTGGCTCCTAACAGAGCTCACTTTAGAAGAGTGAAATTTTGGTAGCATGTTACTAGTGGTTTTTTCCATATTGGGTTTCCATGTTAAATCATGGTGTCAAAATGTGTGAATGTTTATGTTGTGTTTTACTATTAAGTTTCTACAAGATTATTTCATTAGTACAGTAAACTGCACACTTTTGTTGTTTATTGTTGCCGAGAAGATCTAATTTGTTGTAGTGGTTTAAAGTTTTATATGGGCACATCTGGACCTAAGGATAACTGATTAACCCCCCTCTCAATTATTTTAAATTCATTCTAATAGACCCATGAGGATAAAGAGATACTATGGAGATAGGTATTTATTCTCTTTGTTGATGATTTTTCTAGAATGATGACAGTCATGTTTTTAAAAGATAAATTAGAATCATTTAAGATATTTAAATGGTACAAAGCAATGGTAGAAAAACAAAGTAAAAAGAAATTGAAATGCTTAAGGTTAGATAGAGGAGGTTAATTTACATAAGATGAATTCACTAACTATTGCAATGAGTATGGAATAAAAAGAAAGGTTTCTACACCAAGGACACCACAAAAAAATGAAATTGTTGAATGGAGAAAAAGATCAATCGTTTAGTGTGCAAGAACATTGATGATTGAGAAAAGCATCACTCAAAATTTATTGAGGGAAGTTGTCAGGTTTACTATCTACATATTAAATAGAGTATAATTGAAGAAGGACACAAAGATGACACCTTATGAGCTTTGGTATGCTCATACACCCAATGTAAGTTACTTCTGAATATTTGGCAGTCAATTATATATTTTGAAGGATGATAGAAATGGAAAAATTGACTACAAAAGTGAAGAAGGTATCTTTCTAGGGTACTCAACCAAAAACAAGGCTTATAAATGTCTAAACAAGTCATCTAATAAAATCATTGAAAGTGCAAATGTGAAAATAGATGAATTTGTAGAAAAGAATGATAAGGAAAGAAAAAATGAACCAGAGGACTACAATAGGTTTTTTTTATACAGAACCTAACACTCTAACCGAGCAATAGTGTGTCACTCCTGAGCATAAGAACATTATATCTGAGCATCAAGATGTAATTACCAATGATCAAGATAATACTCAAGATGATGTTCCGAACAATAGTGATGAAAATGAAGGTGAAGAAGATAATCAGAATGATGAAGACACAGTTGAATGAAAAATTTCCAAGTATGTTAGAATAAATCATCCACAAGATCAAATCATAGGAGACAAGAAGGCTGGAACAAGAACAAGATGTAAGTTACTAAACACAAGATGTTTACTTTGTGATTTTGAGCCTAAAATTTTTTACAATGCAATTGAGAATGAAGAATGGGTTAGTGCTATGAATGAAGAAATAGAACAAATTGAGAAGAATAGTACATGGACACTAGTACTTACACCAGATGACAATAATTTCATTGGTACCAAATGGATATTCAGAAACAAGCTGAATGAGAATGGAGAAGTCAGTAGAAGAAAGGGAAGATTAGTATGCAAGGGATATGGAAAAGAAGAAGGTATTTATTATGGTGAAACCTTTGCACCCATTGCTAGACTAGAAGGAGTTAGAATCTGAGAGAACAAGTGCAAGAAAAAGAAGTGACACTAGAATATGTTCAATCAAAGGAATAGTTAGCTGATATATTCACCAAGCCATTACTAAAGGATACTTTTGAGTACCTTAGATAGAGACTAGGGGTCCAATCCTTGTCTGTCGATCAGTAAGCTGACTAAGATGTTGCATCATCCTATGCCAAGCCAGAAGATCATTCATGTTGATGCAAATAGTGATATGGACATCAATATATACATCTATACACAGCAAGGTACAATTTTACACCGAACACCAGAGACATTGTATTACTACTAGATAGGGAAATTCAAGGAATATATTATGCAAAGAGATGGAACATGATATAGATCATAAATCAAGGGAAAGTATTTTTGTTTGGCATTGTGGTCAAAGGGAGAGATTTCCTAATAATCATAAAAGAAAAAGGAGAGATGATTCCATAAAAGGAGAGATGGTCATAAAGAAGAGATATGATAAAGGGAGAGATTATATCATTATCCATGAAGAGAAGTTCATGAAAATCAAAAGGAAGAAGTTAATCAATATTCTAAGGGAGATAAATTGATTACACATGAAATATCCATCTAAGGGAGAGAAGTAACAAAGGGAGAGAGTTCAGACAAAAGAGAGAGAATGTTGTCAAAGGAAAAATAGATTATCAATAAGAGGAATAGTCAAGGTAGGGAATAGTCAAGGCAGAGCACATATCAGAACACATATATCATATGATACATCTATCCAGAGAAGGGATTGAATATTGAAGACAACCAATCTATACAAAACAAATCTAAGCTATTTGAGTTTACCGAGAGCCAGACATTTGTAATATTTAGCTTGATGAAACTGTATATTTCATATTTTATTAGTGATAGTATAGTATGATAATGTAGTATGTTATCATCAATGCCAAAGGGAGAGATTGATGGCATGTAACTGATTGAATGTTTTAAGATGTTAAGTTGATCACAAAAATGTAGAAGGATAATGCAAGACATTAAGTATGTTAATAGATTGTATTGTCACTGATGTCAACTTGATATAATCTATTCGGTTATATACAAAGTGTCAAAGACTTCAGAGAATTAGAGAGATAAATATTATGCTTTTTGTAATGCATAAAAGATAAGTATTCACAAATGTGACTTCAAACATTGATGGTCTGTGGAACCCGCAAGATAGAGATCACCGATAGTCAAGCTACATTGATTCCCAAGCAAGAACACTGAAGAGCATTACCGACGAGCAGAATCACAAGCATACCCAATGGCCAGAAACATAGTGTAAACTGACAGAGAAGCCTGAGGAGAATTGGAGTGTTGACCGATGCTATCAGAGGGTTAAAACCAAAATTAACTAGAGTTCACAAATGACAAAATATCTAGCTAGCAAAGGTAAATATATACTTAACTGGTAGTTATCATTTTTTTCATCAACAAGATAAGCCAGAGATAAGTAAATGATTTAAAGTTGATTTGTCCAGTTGGTAGGAAGATCTCAGTGAGATAAAATAGGTGTTTTTGTTTAAATCTAATTGGTGAAGATTGTGGATCACGCCAAGCTCAAGAAAATCAAGAACCTAACAACAGTGATATTATGTCTATTTAAGAGACCAACTTGATTCATTATGATTCAAGGGGAGTGAATGAAAAAGAGGATCCTAAGAAGAAACTAATGAAGAGAAAATTCATACAGTGTTGATCAATCAAGCTAAGGAAAGAGCTCAAGTTTTATGTGGACACTGATCAACAAAGCACAACATCGCCAAGAAGAATCAAACTGGAGAAAAGGTATAACAAAGATACATTTATTAGATTATTTTATGAGATTACAATAGATCTAAAAATTTGAAATTATAAGTTGTATATGTGAATAGATAATACTATTTCGGATTAACCATTGATTCAAAAAGTCTCTTAATCGAGTGGGATTCTAAGATCCTTTCTATATTGAGATACATCTAATGGAGTGTCAAAAAGTTTGACCATGAAGATAGCATGAGATGCCAGATGCCAATTGAAAATCCAAGTGAGTGTTTGATCAAAGATGGTAGCATGAAATCCTTGATATCAATTGATAGACTAAACTTTTAAATTCTCTAACAAGGTCACACCTAACAGTGTGTTTTTAACCTTTAACAGGGTTGGCTCTTCACTGACTTCACTTCAGAAGAGTGAAAATTTTGTGTTACCAGTCCCAGGTGGTTTTTCCCTTAATAGGGTTTCCATGTTAAAAATTCATGTGTCAATGTGTCTATGAGTCATTACATTACTATTTTTCATTAAACATAACTTAATTGGATTGATTGGTATACTCTAGATAATTTACTGTCTTTCGGTAAATTAATAGATTGCTTTTTGGTAAACATATAGTAGAAGGTTTTACAAAGTATTTTGATCAGTAATAATTTGATAAAAGTATTTGGAGGCATTCATATTATAGGAATCAAGATAACTTGAGGTAAAATATTATGGTACTAAGTTTTAAGGGTTGATTATTGGAATATTTTTTAGGCCAGTGATTCACCCCCCCTCCCTCTCAATTATTACTAACAAGGTTTAGCAAGATGGCCCATTTGTTACCCTGCAAGATATTCCATGATGCAAGTCAGATAACTCACCTATTCTTCAAGGAGGTAGTCAAAATTCATGGGTTACCATTGAGTATAATGTCAGACAGAGATACAGAGTTCATGAGCCATTTTTGGAAGACACTTTGGAAAAAGCTATGAACCAATCTATCCTTTGGGTCTTCATATCACCCTCAGACAGATGGTCTAATTGAGGTGGTTAATAAGAGTCCCAGTAACCTCCTATGGTGCTTAACTAAGGAGTATGGTCAAGCTTGGGACCAACTCATTGGACAGATAGAGTATGCCTATAACGAAACTATCAACAGAACCACACAGAGAAGCCCCTTTGAAATAGTTTATGGTTTACACTGAAGAGGGATATTTTAACTTAGGGAGTTGAAAGATGGAGCCAAGGGAAGTGGCTATTTAGAAGATTTTTCACATTTTATGAAATTAGTGCATGAGAGAGTAAGGAAGACATTATGTGAGAATACAGATTTGATAAAGCACAAAGTGGATGAAAGGAAAAGGGATATCCAATTCCAAGTAGGGGATCTAGAAATGGTCCATCTAACAAGGAAAGAATGTAGAAGGGAGTGCCTAATAAGTTACAGATGAGAAGGATTGGCCCATGCACCATTCTAGCCAAATATGGCACCAATACATATAAAATAGAACTTCCAAAGGATGTTGGTTTATCTCATGTGTTTAATGTGGTAGACTTGGTTTCATACAAAGGTCCTATGCCATATCCTTATCAAATTTTGACTAAGGTGATACAAGAGGTGGAGGAACACAACTTATCCTCTACACCATGCAAGAAAGAAGAAAAAATATTGCATTCAAGAGTATAAAAATAGACTAGGAAGAAGGACTACAAAGAACATCTGGTGAAGTGGCATGGAAAAGTTGATGCATAGGTTACATGGATCAAGGAGACAAACTTCAAGAAGTTGGGCATTGATTCCAACTTTCTCAATCCAAGGGTGGATTGAAATCTTTTTATATGGGGAGGATGGTGTAGGAGCACCTAGGCTAAATCCAATCCCTATGTTTTCTTGTGGCTTGTAATGAGCCTATCTAAGTCAGTTGTTTTAGTTTTGAACTTAGAAGGTCTTTCATGTTTGTACCTAGTTGGATTATACTAGGATCAGTCCAACTAGATGTTTGTGGTTTTGAGCGTGTTTAGTGCATTTTAGCCTAAATTGGGAATTTGGGGTCAAAAATCCTAGAAGGCTTAGCATGGATTAGAGTTGTGCCTAACAAGGCCTTTATGATGTTTTTACATCATTTCATAATGATTGGAGATCATTAAAATAATTTTTAGGAAAAGATGTAAAAGTTTCTAAAATGTTGCATGACAACATTTTGCAACTTTGCAATGTTGTCCGACAACATTGTCAAGTTTGATTACATTTAGTGAGTGGACAAGTTAGTTAATGGTAGTGGCCTAAAAACATGGATAAGGCATATTTATAGACCATGAATCCTATTTTCCGAGTTATTTGTGATGTAATGTAAGTTTTTGAATAGTAAGAAGAACTCTATTTTCTCTTTTAACATACAGTCGACTATGTTTATGTTTGAGCATTGCTAGATGGATTGAATAGTGAAAATTAGTGTTGGATTTGAGTTTTAGAGGTATATTTGAGTAAATTTTTTCAATGTGCAAGTTTTTGTGAGTTAATTAGGTTAGGTTTGTAAAATATTTTGTGAGTAGACTAGTAGTTTGACTTGACATGGTGGTTTTGAACAAAATGGCTCCATAATTCTCCACCATGCATTTAATCATGGAATGTGGGAATATGGAAGGAGAGAATCTATACATTGTGTATATAGAAGGAGAGAGGCACAAAGGTTGTTTAGATATTTTTTTATGGCAAGCCCTAGGTGAGACTAGAGTACCCGGCTAGGAGATTGCTAGTGAGAAGTTGTGCTTGATTGGAGGGACATTATGAGTTGTGAAAAAACAAGCATGGTTTTGGAAACCTACAGGATATAAAGAAACCTCCTAGAAAGGATAAGAATATACAAATCCATTTTGATAATTTTTCAAGCATAAGTCATCTGACTGCACTTTTCTAGCCCAATTAGCCCTAGTTGTCCTTAATTTTAGGAACCAGTGTATGGACATCCTAGGACCCTAAGACCTAAAAATTTCATTGGGTCTTGAAAAAGGGTATTAAGATCCACACTTTATTAGGGGGTTGTTTGGGATTATTTTGCAAGAATTGGGAAAAACCTCTTAGATAGGGCTACTAGAAGAAATAGGCCTAAAAGCCAAATTTGAAGTTGAATTGGGAGATCGTTTGGAAAAGTTATGATACCTTGTTACAAATGAGATCATATAGAGTCTAAAAATTTGTTAAACATGAGAAATTTCCTTGCAAAGACTTGTGGATTTGAAATGTTGAGAATTCACTTGGAATTGTCCAAGGAAGAGTGAAAGAGTGAAGTATAAACTAGTGGTAGTTATCCCCTTGTGACGCATAATTTATACCAACTCTTAGAGTGGTAGTAAATTAGTCCTAGACCGATATAGTGAGGGCTAGTGAGATCCTAAAAAGGAAGAATTGGGCCTTGTAATGCTAGGAATAGTGGAGGTCCTAGTAGACTTGTGCGAGCACACTTGGGTAACATCTATCATTGCTGTGGATACCCATAGGATTTTGGATTATTTTTGGAGTCATATTCTTTGACCAAATGTGTTCTCCTATCTCCTCAAGATATAGACCCTATCTTCTTCGGGGACTTTTAATCCATGTTTCCTTCTTGATTGCAACTAAAGCATTAATAGGTCCATTACCTCTTCCTTATGAGTTTCCTCCAAAAAAATTTCTTCTCCCTCTAAAATGTCCTCTGAAATTATCATCCCTACTTGGTTCATGTATGGTTTCACCTTGAGAGTTAAAATTAGGTCCTCTTCCCCTTGATTGGATTCTTCCTTTGAATGATTGTCTGCTCATGCCTCATTTATTTTGATCTTGTCTCCTCTTATACTTTTCTTCCACTTTAAAAGCTAAATGGCACCATCTTGACATCGTATTAGGTCTCAAAAATTACAGTTCCTCTTGAATATTCCTTTTTAAACCATTTAGGTACCTTTCTACCTTCACACATTCAGGTTATGTGATTCTTGATCTAAGAATCAATTTCTGGAATTCTTCAGTCTAGGTGTTGATATCCATATCTCTCTGTCTTAGGTTTTTCCTCCTTTGATGTAATTGTATCTCATAGTCTTCTTGTATACATGTCTCATTTACCATTGCAACCATCCTCTTCTATGATGTGATCTTTTTCTTGTCATCCTTTGCACTTTCCTCTTGGATGAAACTCCACCAAATTACTCATGCTCCCTTCATCTTTGACTTTTCTACCTTCACCTTTTGTGCTTCAGTGATCCCCTGACATTCGAAGTGATTCTCTAAGGCTTCAAACCAGTCTATCACAACTTGAACATTTATTTTCCTATCAAACATGGGTAACTCCATTGTCTTACCTCCCAAAGTTTCCAAAGCTTTCAGGAAATATTTATGATCCTCAAGTATATTTAGTTCTTCTTTAGGTGCTTCCACTTCTTGATTTTCTTCCATTCCTTGTCTATCTTCTTCTTTCTTTTCTAATAACTTTTCTACTTGGTCCATCTTGTGGTCCATCTAAGAATAAATTTTTGGAATTCTTCAGTCTACGTGTTGATATCCATATCTCCCAGTCTTAGGTTTTGCCTCCTTTGATGTAATTGTATCTCATAGTTTTCTGGTATACATGTCTCATTTACCATTGCAACCATCCTCTTCTATGATGTGATCTTTTTCTTGTCATCCTTTGCACTTTCCTCTTGGATGAAACTCCACCAAATTACTCCTGCTCCCTTCATCTTTGACTTTTCTACCTTCACCTTTTGTGCTTCAATGATCCCCTGACATTCGAAGTGATTCTCTAAGGCTTCAAAACAATCTATCACAACTTGAACATTTATTTTCCTATCAAACATGGGTAACTCCATTGTCTTACCTCCCAAAGTTTCCAAAGCTTTCAGGAAATATTTATGATCCTCAAGTATATTTAGTTCTTCTTTAGGTG
>MU223077.1:3982694-3997344 GCA_018584345.1 Thuja plicata | reverse complement strand
GGTTTTCCCCAGGGTAAATCATTGTGTCACTCTCTACTTTTCTGTATGCATGGTATGTGGTTGCAATATCTTTGTTAAAGTAGTTAACAAATCTGTAATTGTAAGGATTTAAAAGAATTTGCACAATTCTTTCCTATAGAGATTAGCGTAGGAAGCTGTTTCCGCACATGAGTTTCCTTACACCTATTCCTATTTATCCTTCTCCACAACTTCTCCAATTGACCTCTACCATAGGATGTGCGCATGGTTACCTTCATACTCCTCTATTTACAACATTGATACACCTACAAAGACTTCATTTAGTGAGTGTGATGTTTCTTTTTCCTCTCTTGTACTACCTTGCAAGGATATATTAGAGAGAAAAAATGACTTTAATCTTTCCCTCCATGAAGATGAGTTAAGGATTGATGTTAATTCTTCTCTTAATATATGTCTTTTTTATGAGCCTAATTTAGAATACAATTCTTTCTCCTTTAAGAACCAAGCTTTAGGCACTCCTACAATGTGCTTTATTGATAGGGAGGATAATCATCCTATTTGGGTTGAACCTTTCGATTCAGATGTTGATTACTCTCTTCCTCATGAAGCCATTATGGGTGATTCTACCTTTTGGTATGAACCCTTGGATAAAGACATTGATTTATCTCCTCCTTGTGAAGATGCTTTGATACAAGAGGGTGATTTATTAATGGATGACATATTCATACATAATCATGACTCTTTTTCTAAAACACACTCTCCTTATGTACACATTTTAGAGAAAGAAGAAAACATTATAGATTCTTTACCTCTATTTTTTGATTTCTTCTAGTAATGAGACATTAGCAGGGAATGATATGAATTCCCTTAATGCTCTCCCTCTTAGTGATGATCCTATGGAGAATCAAGCTCCTACCCCATCTTCTCCTAGGATGTATTCCTTTATGTTTCCTTATTTTGAATCTATCAAACATACTAATGATGACATAGTGACTACTGAAGTTCAATTGAATTGTTTTCATATGGCTTCTTGTTATGGTCATGGTTATCATTTACTAGTTAAACGAGGATTCAATAATCAAGGATGTACTCAGAATAAACAGGGAATTCAAATGCCCTTACAGAATGGGGGACATGGGCATTCTTATGGGTTGGGATTTAATCCTCAGCAACACATCAATGTTACCAACATCTCAAATAACATTTCAAAACATGATGAACCTATGAAGGAATTTGACCAAGAGGTTGTTCTACCTAAACTCCTTGTGCTAAGATAATTACTAGACCTAAACACAAAAACAAATGCAGTCTATACTTGAAGATTCTTCATTTTTGTTTCTATCATAGATTTCATGATCACTCTAATGAATTTCAAGCTTTACATTATAAGGTTAGGTAGATAATTGATAGTAAAGCTATTTATATATCATGTGGCAATAAGTTGTATTTCAATCCTATTTTCTCTAAATAATATTTATGTTCCTATTATAGAACTCCACATTATGTAAATAATGTTAGCCTAATATTTAGGGGCTCATTGTCTTGCATAGTATTGTGAGTGTTATAATAGGTCCCCTTTCATCCTTGTTCCTATTCTTGGGGGGCAAGGATGCCATCTCCTTCTCTTATATCTTTCCAAGATCCCCTTTTCCTTGGTTAAGCAGTATCTATCTATTATGTGATATCCAATCATACATAAAAATTTTGGTTTTCATTAAGGATCTATGTCCTTGATTATAACCTATTTTGTTATTTGACATTGGGTTTCCATGGTTGATAAAAATTTCACCTTGGAAATTGAATAGTGTGTTATCCCTCACAATGGTTACTTTCTTACTTCTTGCATGATATCTCTTTTCTACAACAATATGTCTTGATATAATTTGATATATACCTTGCTTTCACCCCTGGGGGGCAAGGTATTTTCCTTCTTCCTCTATCTAAGGATCTACTTTCCTTAGCTTAGTGGCATTTTTCTATCATATAACATTATTTCCTTATAAAAATGTATGTTTTTTACTATGGATACCCTCTTATATAAGAGGTGATTGTCCTAGGTCATCACCTCTTCTTTATTTTGCAAACTATGCTTTTGATAAACTCTTGCCCTTGCTTTGTGTAGACACCTAAAATTTACTAGGTGTATCTATCATGCATCCAACCGAACTAACAGAGTACTCTCCCACAACAAAATCTCTCAATAACCAATGGTGATCAGCCTATCATCCATCGAGGTGAAAATATATAGGGTAACTCATTGTTGTCCTCCTGCTACGTCTCACACTACAGACACAGTGTCCATACCACCTGATCAATATCATCAATGGTACATCTCCAAAAATCAACCTTGCCCAGACGATGCTGGACAAACATGCCATCATATAGAAAAGCATAAGGGTAACCACGAGCCCAAACTCAAGTTGAGACTGGCCTCATAATAGGCAGATGCTCCCATGTCCATAATTGTAATAATACTGCACCTATAGAAATAGCTACACTGCGTTGATATACAATCTCATGAAGATCATGATATAACTGTGCCAACACACAAGAACCCCAATCCAATCTCCGTGGATGTGCAATCAAGTCCTCTAAAATCTGGCCCCATCCGACTGCAAAACCATGACCTCTCTTATCTGGCAAAAGTAATCCCCCTATCATAGCTCCTAATAATGTTGGTAGAGTGGGAAATGAGGCAAAGTGTTCCGAAGTAATGCAATCATCATCAATGGTATTATCTCCAAACACCCATCTGCAAACACTGCTATCATATACTGAATCATATTACACCCGCTCTCTATGAGTCAGGATCCTCAATAATCTATATACATCCTCTGGCGTAATAGTCATCTCACCTAGAGGTAAATGAAATGTATTATGGTCAGAGTGCCATCGCTCTACCATAGCTATCAACAAACCTCGGTTCAACTGAAACCGAGGGAGATCTAATAGGAAATTGAATCCACATGTCTCAATCGTACGCCACTCAGGAGGTGTAAGCTCATCTACCAAATCAAAAATCCATAATGCTACACCTCATACCCACAACTTGCGGTAATGCTCCTACATTTTGAAACAAAGTGCATTATGTTAGTTTTTCTCTTGGTGAACCACTCTAATTCAATCACAAAACATTAAATCTATCTTTTCTCTAACTTGAGTGTATCAACTGTTTCTCCTAACCTCTATATCGTGAGACACCAGGACAATTCATAATCAATTTTAATCTTATCTGATTGACCTATCAAACATTCATCATTATGACTTTTCTAATATCCAAAACACTACACGACATCTTGGACAAACATTTTCTTGCTTGGAACCTAATTAAGTCATCTAGACGATCAATAGAACTAAGTTCATCTATTTTCCTATATCACATTTCCAATTTTATGGTAGGCGGCACTTAACTTAGTGTACGCAGATTTTTAAGCCAAGCGGCTTTTTAATCTTTAAAAGCAGCTCTTTACCACTCAGAGGTGGCACTTAACTAATTAGGCGGCCTTTTACAGGCCTATGCGGCTTTTCAAACCTCATACGTGGCATTTAAAACATGGTGTTTTTAGGCAGCTCATTACATTTTTGGGTGACAATTCTGACCTAGCTCATATGTGGCTAAGGATTGCGCATACGCGACTTTTCATAGCGCAAACGTGGCTTTTCATTGCCCTACATGGCATTTTACCTATCCTACGTGACATTTTGCTAAAAAATTTCTAGAAAGCAATAAAAAGATGTATTAAATGCTATTTTAAGACCAATAGATGCACTAAGAGAGTTCAAACCACTCACCGGAGGCCCATAGTTAGGAGGTCTCTGATATCTACGTGCTTTCTTGAACCTATGCTCTCGAGTGGGGACCACCATCGCTATCAATTGTCAGAGGCTCAAAGAAAAATCTCAATAGTAAAAAGTGAAAATGAATAGTAAATTTGGGTTTTTCAGCCTATTTAAGCTATTTTAACCTATTTTAAGAGATTTTTTTTGACCCAGTCAAAGCTAATCTACCTATTCTACAAAAATGGGGCATTTGTTTGCCATCTTTCAACATCATTTGTTATAAAAAATGCAATCATCTTGGATCTCTTCTATCAACATTGATTCATCAACAACTTTTACTTACGATCAATATGATTTCATTTCTAAGGGGCATCATCATATCATTAAAACTGGGATTCTGCATCATATCTTGTATCAAATCTGGGGCATTAAAATTTCAAACTTTATCAATTGGAATTTCATATTAGAACATCATATCAGGGTTTCATATAAGGAATTTTCATATCAGAGCATCATATCAGGGTTTCATATCAGAGTTTCATATCAAATTTTCATATCAGAGTTTCATATCAAGGTTTCATATCAGGGTTTTCATATCAGGTTTTCATATCAATTAATCAGCTCATCAGTATCGAATCAATGATCAAGACAATCAAGCTTTATTTGAATCAATGTGCTTCACACATCAATTCAAAGAGGGGCATTTGTAGACACCTAAAATTGACCAGGTGTATCTCAAACATTCCAAACTATAAATCTTAGCCAAATTCTTCAACATCTCATCTCAATGCAAAACAAATGGATCAAATAAAATGGAGATTTATCAAATTAAATAAACAAAATTCAAATCAAATTAAAAGATCAAATAATCATGAAATCAACTAATTAAATTCAAGCCTAAAGGGATTAATCAAATTATGCAATTGATTTTTTAATTGTATAGTTCAAATCAAAAAGATCAAATCCAACCCAATCACCCTTCCATGGCTAATTTAATTAAAGGATGGAGTTATTTAATTCCTAATATCTTTGAGACAACCAACCAACTTTCCCTCCATTTGAGAGCACCTCAAATCTTTTGACTTAACCAAGCTTTGATCATGAACAACTCACTCTACCCCCTACCCTTGGGAAAATGCTATAGATACAATTCATTTCCTTTGTGTTTGGGATCCAAGAATTTCATAGCAAAAGCATCCTTATTATAGGCATATGAGGAGCATTTGAGAGCTTTTGAGATTATTTCAGCATTTGCATAGCATTTTAGCATATCATGTTTAGGAGCATTTGTTGTTTTATAACATAATCTTGGAGCATTTTTGAGCATTTTGAGCATTCTAGCTAGATTTGAACATTTGTTTATCATACATATCTCATTCTAGGATTGTCCTTGAGAGAGATAAGGCCTAAGAGATCTCTTAACAAAGCTTTGATAGAGAACCATTAGATGATATAGATTGTTAGCTTCAATTCTTAGATTAATTTGTTTTATCTTTCCATAGAATTGTTGCTCTTAATCTTAATTTCATGAAGGTGTATTTTCTTACACACACTTTGGTTAGAGTTTGACTCCTTCATTCTGAGATTCCCCTTCCTCTTCATTGCAGGGGGCTAGATGATTGAATCTTAGGTCCCTATTTTCTTTAGAAGATGACATTTTATCCTAAGCACTCCTCTACAGTGGGGGTCTTGTTGATAAGATCTCTTCCTCTTTGAGGATCCTTTTTCCATAAGTGACATACTTCACAATTATCTATGTTTTTGGATGTAAGGGCCAAGGATCTTCACTAAGAATATGGTATACATTATTGTTAAGCTGGATATCTCCTTACCTTGTGAAGTAGGTATCCTCTTTTCTCTTCCTTATCCTCCCTAGTGGCTAGTAATGATAAGGAGGGGGGAATATATAGGGTCTCTCTTGTAATATAGTTTACATTTCACATTATGCAGGATGCTAAATCCTCGTAAGCTAATGCACATAAGTTTCTAAAATCCCAAAGGGATACGCATTTTTACTTTTATTTTTTCCAAATCCTCGGAAGGTAACGCACATAATTTTCTAAATCTAAAAGGGACACACATTTTTACTTTTATTTTTTGCTAAATACTTAGAAGGTAACGCACATAAGTTGCTAAATCTTGAAGAGATACGCACCCTTTTAAATTTTACAATATGCTAAATCCTTGGAAGGTAATGCACATAAGTTGCTAGATCCTGAATGGACATGCATTTTATATTCATAGTAATACAAGAATGTGGATCTATGGATATTTTTAAAAGCTGTCAGAAGACGCATTTACAATTACAAGCATAGTTTATGGGTGAACCTATTGGTCTCTCCCTACTTGGTGATTCATAGTAAGGTAGGAATCTTACTAGGCAAGGTAATCACTATCTCTTTTCTCTCTTTCTCTTTCATTCTAGTAGGATTAGATCATGAAGCTATGTTATTTATAGTGTTTCTCTTATCTTCCTTATGTAATCATGTATGTTTCTATGATTGATTGCTCTTTATTTCCATATCTTTATGCATGTATGTTGAGTTAGAATCCTTGGTCTAGGGGCTCATTTCCTTGACTTAGTTATATTCTACTTCATTACAATCCACCAATGTCTTTCTTCTAACTTTACCATAAGCATGTTTGATTTCCATACTCCCGCTAAACTGGGGGCTAAATGTATAGTCAGAAAATGGAAGCACTTCCATGGTAGACTGCTTCAGCCTTAAAAGTAAGTGGTTTTGGGTAATATAAAACACCTTAAATAGGTTCCTGACTTTGACCTAGATTTCCCCCCTATTCTACCTCTCTTTCCACTACTTTCCATCCAATTTTTGGCATCCTGGACTGTAGATCTGAGGTCTTTGACCTCAAGGTCAGGGTCGACCTTTTGTGTCTATGTTGACCTTGACCCTAACCTAGGTCAAGGTTGACCTTGACCCTGACCTATTTCAAGGTAAACCTAGACCCTAACCTAGGTCAAGGTGGACCTCGACCTTGACCCAAGGTTCAAATCTCAGGGTCTCACAGTTCCCGGATGTCAGTCTTTTCAAAAACTTATTTCCCGCTTCCGGGTCGGCTGTTTTGGGTTCCAAAGTGGCAAATCCTAAATTTTATTTAATATAGGTCCTCTTCTAGGGGCATGGTTCTAATTGTAATTTAATTCTTGTATGTCGGCCTCGTTAGAAGATTGTGCCCTAATTTCATATAAAAGGAAGCCTTTCTCTCTCATTTTTCTCTAAGTGATAGATTCTAAGTGTCATCAAGAAAAATTTTTAAGCATCCATTTGATCTACATGTTTTCAATTTCTCAAGGTTCCCAAGTATTCCTTTAAAGAATTCAATTTCTCCATTAAAGATCAAGGATTCAAGCATTCAAGCCTTTGAAGAGATTTGGTTCAAGCATTCAAGATTTATCATTCAAGCCCTAGATCTAGCCATCATGATGGTGTGATCTTCCTTCAAGATCCATTGTGCATCCTCAAGACTCTTTCATCATCTCTTCAAGGTGGATTCCAAGCATAAAATCATGGATGTTTATGGTTTCTAAATTCCATTCTTTAATATTTACATACTTTCTTACATTTGAATTACAATTACATATCTATTCAATATCATAGCTTCATTGTTAGATTCAATTCTACTACTTGCTACCATTCCTATTTCAATTATTAATTTCAAGGTTAATTCATAAATTGGGGTTTGACTAAGGCAAACCCCTCCCTCCCAAAAAACAATCCTATTTTTCTTATAGGTACAAGTTTGGGACTGTAGATTTGAACCCAGTTCTAGATACCCTTTTCTACCAACTTTCAGGATTTGCGAACAGATTTTCTTTCAAAGCTGTGTAGGTTAGGGTCAACATTATTGGGTCAAGGGTGACATTTGTGGGTCAAGGTTGACCTTTATCTCAAGCCGGTGTCAGATCAAAAAACTATTTCTGGGTTTTGTTTGTCTTCGCGTTTCCTTTCCAAATCATACTTTGGATTTTCTAGAAACTCAGTACAAACCCAAAAAACCATCATTGTTTGATCTAAAATATTTCAAGGTTAGTGTATTCCTCCTATCCATTTCAATTCCTTAATCGTTCTCAATCTATCAAACATTTACATTCATCCACACCAAATTTTAAGAGGGAAACCTAGGATCTCCTTCTTTATTCTAATTTCCAATAGATTGATTCACTTATGCATTGATCCTTTTTGGGTTCATCAATTTGGATCCTTCCTTTGTGCATTTAAGAATAAAAGTGAATATCTTATCTTTCCCTCCACTCTAAACATTAAATGTAAGGTGATAAGTGACTTGAGTATCAAAAAACTCTTATTCTATTAACATCATTTTCTACCTTACAACTAAACACCTAGATATCATCTAGGTAAACTACAACCCACTTACCTATTAAGCACCTTAACACTTCATTCATTAGCCTCATAAAAGTTCTTGGGGCATTAGACAACCCAAAAGGCATGACTAGCCACCCATATAGGCCTTATGTGGTCTTAAAGGTTGTCTTCCATTCATCCCTTTCCTTCACTCTAATTTGATGGTAACCCATGTTTAAGTCAATTTTAGTAAAATACTTGGCACCCCCTAGACAATCCATTAAGGGTTATATCTTTTGGATTGCGAACCTATATATAATGGTAATTCTATTAATGGATCTAGAATATTTACATAATCTCCAAGTACCACCTTTGTTTGGGGCTAGGACAGTGGGAAAAACATAATGGTTTACACTCTTCCTAATTATGCCTTGGTTAAGTAACTCTTAGATTTGTTTAGCAATATTTGCATTCTGTTGTGGGGTCATCTTATAGGCAGATTTTTTAGAGAGTGAGGCTCCAAGGATAAAGTCAATTTGATGGCTAATAGCTATCTCAGGTGGTAGGGTGACTGGTTGACCATCATTCACAATGTTCTTGTACTGGTTTATTAACTCTTGTATCTCCATGGGAAACTCCTCCTTCTTGTCCATCTTCTTACTCTTAGGTTTCAACACTAAGGAAAAACCCACAGTATATCCTTCCTCAAGTGTGTTTAATAATTGATTTTCCCCCACTAAAAGTACATTGGGACCCACTATCTTCACTTCTCATTATTTGAATTAGATTGATTGTATCTTGAATGTGACCCCATCCTTCTTGAATGAGTAGGAGTTCTTAACTCCATCATGCATAGAAGATCTGTCAAACTGCCAAGGTCTTCTCAATTAGAGATGAAAAAAATACATGGGTAAGACATTACACACAACTCTGTCGTTATATATCCCTATTAAGAACTCCACCCAAGATAGGTCATTAACTAACACATGTTGATCTTTATTTAACTAAGTGACTCTGTAAGGGTTAGGATGAGGTATTCTTTTGAATTTAAGCTTTTCAATGGCTTCCAAAGAAATAATGTTATTAGTAGAACCATAGTCTATGATAACTTTACAAACATTACCTAGAATATTGCATTTGAATCTAAATAGAGATCTCCTTTCAATTAGTTCTTCTTTGATTGGCTCTCTGATAAGTGTTCTTCTAATCATAAAATTCTCTCCTATCTCTGAATCCAATGCCACCTCTATTATCTTACTATGAGAAGATTCTTCTTGCACATAGTTTATCATTTTCTCTCCACCTTTTGATGATGTGCTCTTTTTAGGACTCCTATATGTAGGATGCCCATATTGGTGATAGATATAATATTTAATGGAAGATAAGTAAGATCATCTCCCCTGGCCTCTTGATCTTCCCTTTGAAATATTATTAAAGTCTCTACCTCTGTTATAACCACCTCTATTATTGTTTGTCTCTCCTTGTTTCTCGATGAGTTTGGACTTTCCTTGGATTCTTTCTTCAAAGTTTCTTCCTTGAAAACCTCCTCTCTGACCTCTTCCATCTCTTCCCCTACCTCTTCCCCTACTTCTTGAGTCATGCTTCTTTTTGAGATTTTCTTCTACCTTGAGGGAAAGTTGATAACTTTGGTGAGCTTTCATTGGGATCAAGAGGATTATCTCCTCTTGGATATTCCACCTTAACCGATTTAGTTATCTAAACACTTTTAGGTTTTCCTCCTCCATCACATGGGATCTCAGAAAAAGTTTATGGAACTCCTCTGTTTAAGCACTCACTTAAAGATATTTCTGTCTAAGGTTCTATCTCTTTTTGTGCAACTACACTTCATAGTCATCTGGTAGGTAGATATTCTTAACCTTTTTCACCATGCATTTCCATATTGTAATTGGATTCTTTCCTTCCTTAACCCTCTCATATTGTACAAATTTCCACCATGTGCTTGTAGTCCCTCTCAACCTTGTTTTTGTTACTCTCACTTTCTGTGCCTCTGTCACACTGTCACATTAAAAATGGTTTTCTAGTCCCTCTAACCATTCCATTACCACTTTTGGTTCCATCTTACCACTAAATATGGGTATGACTTCTATTGAATTTCCACTCTGTTAGGACGTTTCTTGAAAGTCCCATTTCTAATCTTTTGCAAAACTTTAATGGCAGAAATCTCTAAATTATAGAGGCTATCTTGTCTTTTTCTAGCATGAGATGTTTGTAGAGGGATGAACAAGAAGTTGTTTTCTGCTTATTGGATGGAATCTATGGAATCTTAAGGGTTGAAAGTAGTCAAAATGTCTATGGTGCCTTTGCTGGTCTATTTTGTTTAGAAACAATCTAAAGCATATATCCCACATTAACTATGTAGTGCAAAAGTTCAATCTTTTTATTATAGAGCACACAGTAATGAAGTTCCTAAAAGTCACACGCCTTTTGGTAGATGTCTCAGTGGTCAGATGGTGACATGGCAGCTAGCTAGTGGATAGGAAGGATAATTTTTTGGGCTAGTAGTTAGGTGATGTGGTCGATGCAATGATAGGTATTGGTAGAGTTCTATGGTGTGATCTTAGTCACAATAGGTCTAGTCAGATCACACAATGGTGAGGGTGCTTACATGTTGCAAACTAATAGGTGGCAAGGCCAAGTAGTATTATCAGGTGACAAAGGTCCTAGAAAATTAGGTGGTGCCACATGGCACAAACAGTGAGGTAAATGGTGGGATCGATCAGGTGGATAAAATGAAAGGGTGACGTGTTGAAGCATTGGCAAAGGTGAAGGTGGTAAAAAGGAGATTAGATCCATTGGATTGTCACCATCGTGTGAAGGATAGATGCATGAAAGATATGTATCATGCGATAGAAAAAATATTGTGACACGTCAAAGTTCACGGTAAGAAGTGCAAGGCCTATGCATAAGGGGTAAGGGGTAGGTGGTTCTAAGGCCAAATCAGGAGGTGCCACATGAAGGTTAATGTAAGTTGACCAGGATTAAGCAATTTTTGTCACTCAGTTCCTAGGTGACTTAAAACTCATCTATGAATGCATTTTAAAGACTATAAAGGTTTCAAATCTTGACTAATGATGTCAATTTTGGTGCCACCTATAGTCGTTATAATAGAACTTCAAAATTTTCAATCTTTCTTAGAAGATTTTTTTATGTCGGTTGGCTATTGTTTGTCTCAGAGCCATAAATGACCAGATCTAATCTTGTGAATCAACCTCAAACTCCTATTGAAGACCAAAAGGATAGAAATTTGATATGCTAAGGTTCATTTATTTCCAAATTTGATAGAAATAGTTTTATATTGACAGGGTAAATGCATTTGGATCCGCTTAGTATTTTTTGCATTTATGTAGACAACTCTTAGTGTCATGCTTTTATATTCTTTAATCTTAGAGTACTGCATTCATACCCAAGGGCATGACTACTATTTTCAGCTCAAATTGTGCAGGTTGGAGTAGAAATAGGGTTTCAACTTAATGACAGGGTAGTTGATTAAATTGAATGCTTTTAATGTTTTCATTTATGGTTGTAAACCCTAACCCTAAAAGGATGTAAAACTTGTTGTATCCCTATTAACTATAAGGGGATTTTAAAGACCTTTTAGAAAGGGGTTGGAGAATTGGGATAAATATTGTAAAGCTTTAGGCTAATATTTATTTCTAGTCTAGAATATAGCATATGTTGTTCAGATGGTTTTAAACAAGAGTAGAAAGTTGTATGATCTCTTGCATATTATTGAACTATGTATTTCCTTCTCATGTTGTTGGAGAAATAAGATTTCATCATACTTAATATATGTTTTCTCATAATTAAGTCTCTCCTTTATGTTATCTATTGTGTTGTAAATTTTCTAGCTTATTGTATAAGTCCTGCTTATGCATATGTGTATTCCATAAGTCTTTGATCTCAGATCAAATTAAAATTCTTTTAATAGTACATTGATTCTACTTGGATATCTATTTGAGGATATTGTAGTGTCTAGTCTGAACATTATATCTTTATGGATTTGAATATTTACTCATAAGGTGTTTCAGCTTCATTATTGTATTTAGGAGTTTACCCAATGGATAAGACACTGATCTAGAACTAGTATATTCTATGGAGATACTTGTCTGATAAGTTTGGCTATATTTTGCCCCAAAACATAAATCAAACTCATTAACAAAGTTCTTTACATTTACAGTTGTTCTTCTTATCCCACCCATGGTAGTGGAGAGTGATGCAGGAGCATCTTGGGTGTAACGACAATCTCGCATCACCCAAAAATATTGCTATTTTCTTTTCAATAAGGGCTACCTTGTGCAGAGCTGCTATTTATGGAAACTTGCTATTTTTAGTAAGTTGGTCATACGATCTCAAAATATTCTAATTTTACATGTGGAGGTTCATCTCAGTCATATCAGCCTGCCAGTAAAGTTTCAAGGCTAGATCAGGTCTAGTTTTGAAGATATTAAAAATTTTTGGTATTGAAAACAGGGTACAGAAACTTCGAGCTCAGTTTTGAAGGCTTCAGAGGCCCCGGATGAGGTTGAAACTTGGGCTAAATGAAGCTTGCTTATTTTGGTTTTTGTAGAGCACTTCGTGGAATTTCCGAAATGGGGAATCGGGTCATCTGGTGATGACTTATGGTCTCCGGAAGTTGGGCCACCTAAAATAACAGAAAATAATTTTCCTTCAAAATTTTTGTTTGGGTTTCAAAAGTTATTTTGAGCCGAATTTGATGTACTAAAATGAAAAATAAAATAATTCCAAGTATGGTCAGCCCTAAGGGATAAATTTTTGGAACCTTCTCAGGCGGTGGAAATTGCCTATATAAAGAAGGCCCGTAATGTTGTCTTAGGTAGTTCGGGACAGTTCTGGGTAGATCTAGGTAATAATTCGAGGCTTTGTCCTACATAATATTGTAAGGGGAATTCCCATGTGGCTTTGCATATTGTAATTCTACATTTGTGGAGATAATAAGAAGTCCATTTTCTGTTCTTGCAAATTGTTGTTGCTTCACTATTTTTGTTATGTGTTTGTGGTATTAAGGGGAGCGCCCTTCATCAAGTGGTATCAGAGCAGGAGTTCCTGAGTGTGTAAATAGATCGCCGACTGTGAGGCAGTTTGCACCAGGACCGTGGGTTAGGGTTTTTGTGTAAATAGATCGCTGACTGTGAGGCAGTTTGCACCAGGACTGTGGTTAGGGTTTCAGCACACATCGCGAGAATGCCTCCATGAAGGGAACATGGTAGAAGAGCTAGTGTTGTGTCACCTGAGGTTAGAGAGATTTAGAGACAAGTGCGAGCATTGCAAGAAGAGATTGGCAGAAGAATGAATCTTAATGTTAGAAATGAAAGTGAGGATGAAGCTGAAGAAGGAAATGATGATCAAGAAAAAGTTGAAGTTTTGAATCCGGAAGAAGAAAGGCTTTTTCGAGCCATTTTCAAGATTGGGAAAAGACCTAAGATTGAGGTTCCTACATTTTCAGGGAATCTTAATCTAGAGAAGTTGATTGAATCGATCAATGAATGCAAAGAATATTTCGAGTATGAAGATATTGAGGATCCTAATCGGGTCAAGTTTGCGAAGGCTAGACTGAAGGGTCATGCGAAGGTCTAGTGGCAGGAGATCCAATTGGAGAGAAATTGAAGAGGAAAGGATAAAATCACAAGATAAGATCAGATGGTGGATAATTTGAAGTGACAGTTCATTCCTGTTGATTATGAGCTTGACCTACTGAAGAAAATGCAAAGTTTGAAGCAAGCAGGAAGATCTGTTCAGGAGTATACAGAGGATTTCTATCGAATCCTCATCAGAACAGGCCATGCAGAAGCTGAGAAGGATAAAGTTGCCCGTTACCTTAATGGGTTGAGGCCAAGCATTCAGGAGGAGTTGAATCTGGTTCAAATGAACAGTATTGAGGAGGCATACCAGTTTGCCCTGAAAGTAGAGGAAAAGTTGAACAAGAAGTTTGAGAGCAGGCAAAATGGAAGAGGTCATGGTTGAAGATCTGGTGGACGATCATATGGTAGCCGAAATGAAGATCGGAAAAAGAAGGATGAGGCCAGTAATAGTCAAAATCAGCGAGGAAACAATTTCAATCGTTTCCAAGACAAGGATAATAGAGATCAGAGAGGAAGAGGAAGAGGATAGGGATCTGGAAGAAGAGGCTTTCGTGGAACATGTTTTCACTGTGGAGAAGAAGGTCATAGGGAATTTGAATGTCCTTAGCACCAAGGAAGAATAGATAGGAGAAATGAATGCCAGGCCAGAGTTGCACATGTAGATGAAGATGCCAGGTCGTCACATTTTGAAGATGCTGAAAGAGGAGAAACGCTGATTAACAGAAGAGTCCTGTTGGGTGGTGAGTATGAACCTAAACAAAGTAGGAGCCAGTTTCGCACTAGGTACAAGTGTGAGGGAAAGTGTTGTGATGTGATTGTTGATAGTGGAAGCACTAACAATTTGGTGTCAGAAGAGATGGTGACAAAGTTGAAGCTCAAGAGACAGAAACACCCACATCCATATCGGATTGCTTGGGTACAGGATGACCACAAGGTCATGGTCAA
>MU223077.1:3924273-3969464 GCA_018584345.1 Thuja plicata | reverse complement strand
GTGGTTGATAGGTTTTCAAAGATGGCACATTTCATTCCCTGCAAGAAGACTAATGATGTTGTTCATGTAGCAGAATTATTTTTCAGAGAAGTGGTGAGGCTACATGGTTTTCCAAAGACCATAGTTTAAGATCGAGAGACTAAGTTTGTTGGATATTTCTGGCATACATTGTGGAAGAAGTTGAAGATAGATTTGAAGTTTAGTTCATCACATCATCCACAGACTGATGGACAGACAGAGGTGGTGAATAGGAATTTGGGGAATTTGCTGAGATGTTTGGTTGGAGATAAGCCAACAGGATGGGATTTGATTTTATCATAGGCAAAATTTGCATACAATAATTCTGTCAACAGGAGCACTGGTAAATCACCATTCTAGATTGTATATGGAAGTAGTCCAAGAAATGCATCTGAATTACGAGAGATAGATAAAGGAGAAATAAGTAGTGCTGAAGCTGAGGATTTTGCAGAACACTTGAAGAACATCCATGAGGAAGTGAGGAAGCACATTACCAAAATGAATGCACAGTATAAGGTTAAGGTAGACGAGAAAAGGAGACATAAGGAATTTTAGGTTGGGGATGAAGTCATGGTTCACTTACGGAAGGAGCGGTTTCCAGTTGGTACATATAACAAGCTGAAAATGAAGAAGTTTGGACCATGTAAAATACTAAAGAAGCATGATTCAGGAAATGCATATGAGGTAGAATTGCCCAGTGAGCTTAATATTTCACCAGTGTTTAACATTTCAGATTTGACAGAGTATCATGAAGGAGGTGTTGAAGATGAGATCACAGCGGCACAGTGGAGTATGCCAGCAAGTAGTTCAGATACCAAGCAGATTGAAGACATACTGGATAGTCGTGTTGGTAGAAGCACAAGGAACAAGACATATGAAGAATATCTAGTCAAGTGGAAAGGATGACTTGTTGAAGATTCATCATGTCTGACAAGAGAGAAGGTTAACCATCTTGGTTTTCCTCTGCACACCTGAGTCGTGACAGGGTCACTTCTCAAATTACCCCGGGTGTCTGATGCAGGAGCATCCTGGGTGTAAGGGCAATCTTGCATCAGCCAAAAATATTGTTGTTTTCTTTTCAATAAGGGCTACCTTGTGCAGAGCTGTTATTTATGGAAACTTGCTATTTTTAGTAAGTTGGTCATACGATCTTGGAATGTTTTGATTTTGCATGTGGAGGTTCATCTCAGTCATATCAGCCTGCCAGTAAAGCTTCATAGCTAGATCAGGTCTAGTTTTGAAGATATTGAAAATTTTTGGTATTGAAAACAGGGTACAGAAACTTTGAGCTCAATTTTGAAGGCTTTAGAGGCCCCGGATAAGGTCGAAACTTGGGCTGAATGAAGTTTGCTTTGTTTAAGTGTTGTAGAGCGCTTCGTGATATTTTTGAAATGGGGTTATAATAGTCAATCGGGTCATCTGGTGATGACTTATGGTCTCTGGAAGTTGGGCCACCTAAAATAGCAGAAAATAATTTTCCTTCAAAATTTTTGTTCAGGTCTCAAAAGTTATTTTGAGTCGACTTTGATGTACTAAAATGAAAAATAAAACAATTCTAAGTTTGGTCGGCCCTAAGGGCTAAATTTATGGAACGTTCTCGGGTGGTGGAAATTGCCTATATAAAGAAGGCCCGTAGTGTTGTCTTAGGCAATTTGGGACAGTTTTGGGTAGATCTGGGTAATAATTTGAGGCTTTGTCCTACAGAATATTGTAAGGGGAATGCCCATGTGGCTTTGCATATTGTAATTCTAAAAGTTTGTAATTTCGTATTTGTGGAGATAATAAGAAGTCCATTTTCTGTTCTTGCAAATTGTTGTTGCTTCTCTATTTCTGTTATGTGTTTGTGGTATTAAGGGGAGTGCCCTTCATCAGAGAGTCAATGAATACTAGGTTGGCATTTAGTACTTTCTTACCATTTATCTATTGTTTCAATCTAGAAGTTGAAGGTGTTGTAGAGATTTGAGTTTAGTCTAGATTAGGTGTACCCTCCTTGGTATTGTAGAGCTAGATGTACAAAGGAAATTCTTGTCCCTATAGTTGGTCCAGTTATCTTCCAGACCTTTCACACTTGGAACTAGTCATTCCTAATATCAGTTTGAAGATATATTGGTTGCTTCTCAAGGTGTAAAATTTTTAAACACTAACAAGATGGTGACTTTGTTGGGGAATGTGCAGTAATTTGACATAACTAGGCAGTAAGTTAATCATTGGAGGAATAGAGTTACTTAATCTTCACCTTCCTCATTGTTTTATCTTGTGAGCTCTTTCTTTTCAATTATACATATTTGTTAGTGTTGGGTGGCGACTCTAAAGTATTCTCTGCAGCAGTGCCGAGTATTAAGAAATTATTTTGTCACATGCTTTCTATTATGATTTATAGAGGAACCACATCTTGCTCAAGGAAAAATCCTAATGAGTCATTGGGAGTTGAAGTCCCAACTACATTTAGAGTTGAGAAACCAAGAAAAGGAAAAAGTAATAGAAGAGCTCCTCAAATTGAAAGACGGGAGGAGGGCATTAGAGAATAAAGACCAGCCTAATGTAGCCAAGAAGGAAATGCATCTGAATATGAGGAGGTTGCAGATGTGGGACTAGGTAAAAATGAAGATTATAAATCTCCTAGTGAAAGAGAGGAAACATAATCTGACAACACACTTCCTAATTCAAAAGATTTTGATGGTGAAGAGAAAGAATGGGAAAGATGTCTCCAAAAGGAAAGGGCCATCACACAACATAGGAAAAAAGAAAAGGAAGATGAGAAAAGGAAAAAGATGATCAAAATTGAGCAATTAAAGATGAAAGTACAAAATCAAGAGGCCATCAAGTATGTTACAAAACATGAAAGATTTGAAGAGGAATATCTCACTCATCAAATAGTTGATCATCAAGGCCCTACAGATAAGGGAAATCAAGGAATGGAAGGAGTTTTAATAAATGAGCCAAAAGACCTCAAATTTCCAGTTGATCAGATGTCTAAACTGGATATTAATCTTGAACAGTCTAAAATAGACCATAAAATTATGGCTAAAGTGATTGAGAAGGAACAATTTGATGCTGCTACACTAGAGATGAAAAAGAAAGTGGATTTTCTCATACAGTCTTCTGGCTTCTCTCATCCTGGTGGGGAAGGAGCTACAACATCAAATGAAAAGTCCTCTTCTTCTCAAGTTAAAAATTCAAATCAAGGAAGACCTACTCATGCTGAAAGGTAAAAATAATTTTCTTTTCATAACATTCATGGTTATCCTAATGAGGTTCCAAGTGTCATTAGAGATAAACTTCCTAGATTTTCTGGGAACAATGTAATCACATGCAAAGAGTACTTAAAAATTTTTGCTAGCATGATTGTGTTAGGAATAATAGTCCATAAGATAACTGGGAGGGGGGTGAATCAGTTATGACATATACTATTAAACTTTAAGCTTTATAAACCAAATCTTTGAATGTAAATGATAACACAGTAAGTGCCAACACCATAACATAATACTTGTTGTCAAGGAAACCCTATTAAAGGTATAACCCCAGTGGGAATTAACACCCAAAAATAATGTTCTGAGAGAATAGTATCCCTATTAAAACATTTAGCCATGGTAGGAGCTTGTTAAAAAATTAGAGTACATAGTCCCTATTAGGAGACAAACCCTGTTAGGAGTCAAGAGAAATAGTAGGCCCACTGCCAAGGCACACTTCCCAAAGAATTTTAAATCCACTCTCAATGATTCATGATCCGAACAAGTGTATATAGAAAATATAGAATCCAATGAGCTATCTGATAGAAACTGCCTTTGCTTGGTCAGTTCCAATGAAGTGCTCTTCTCATCAATTCTACTCTACATCCAACAGTCAAACAAGCCTCGCAGCTTTCACTTCTTTTTATTTTCAATATCTCTCACATATTTTCAAAATAAAAGATCACTCATATATACCCTCTTAAAAAATATCATTAGGTCAGTTAGTTAAGGTTTCCTAATACACAAATAATTAATTAGGTCAGCTTATTAAGGCTTTCAAATATAAAAATAATTGTTCAAACCTTTTCTAAGATACAGATAATACCTATAACAAGTAAACATCAAATATAATCCATCACTTATACTTCCAGATCCACAATCCATGCTCACAATTCTTATTACACACTACATGTCTAAAGTCGGCCACCAAATAGGTCTTCTTTAGAATACACACCACAGCTGATGTGAATAGTAACAAAAAAAAATCAAACTCAACTCATTACTCCAAAATATGTTAGCTGTCCACTAGTAATCTTGCTTCATCTGAAGTATCTTCGCCAGAAAGATATAACCAAAACACAGAGACCTGCTTTGTCTAGTATCACAGTTACAGTCTAGAAACTAGTCTTCACCAAATAAACTATAACCAGTGAAAACTTTAGTGGCAATTATTCACCAATTGGCGAATGTCGCATGTCAGCGAGCAGGGAATTGGAGATTTTTTTTCATATATTAGGTTGACCCTATCGCCCAAAAATTATTAATATTGGGACCAATGCCCGGGCCCATCGCCCATCACTTTATTTAATTTTCTACTTTTCTTACACATCATCACCAATGGAATCTAATTTTTGGTCCCTATAAATTTTGAAAATTTGCCTATAATTTATAAGGTGACGTAAATGGACGGCCTATATTCGCCAATAGTTTTTATACATTTATATTTATAGGCCGCCCCAAATTTGCCTGGCATTTTGTGGATGGGTGTCTCAACCCAACCCAAATTCACCAACTTTATTAATCATTCCTTCGTATTGGACAACCCATAATCACCTTGCAAATTATGCAAGACATGTTAAAATTATGCGGGCTTCGCCAAATTTGTATAGCTTGACCTAATACCTCCCGCCGAATTCGCCAAATAAGGATAGTACAAAAACACTTGATCGATAGAAAAGTTTCAGACTGTTGAGTTCAACTTCATACTGCATTGGTGAGTAGAAACTACAATTTAATTTGAGGCAAAGGTAAGTGATACTTATTCTGCGACTCTGTAATTTTGAGCTCATTACTATTTAGTGGTAACTGGTAACTAGTGTTCCAATTTCATTACTATTTAGTGGTAACTGGTAACCAGTTAGGGAACACTTGTGACAGGGAGACCTCAAACATGATTTTAGGGAGAATATATCTAGAATCATATTTATATATATTATAGTCTATTGTCACTTCTTCAAAATTTTAACATTTATTTTTTGCAGTGGAAGTCGTTGGAGAATGGAAATGTCGAACAAAAATAAGGGTAAGGCTCCTGGAACTAGGGAAAGAAAAGAGAGGCCATAAAAATGCAGAACATTATCATCGTACTTTGGTCATGGTGTTGGAAATGTTTCTGTCCAAAATCACGAAGTTGCTTCATCACAAGTAGATTTTGAAGATTCACAAACTGAAACTACATGACATATTGAAGAGGTAAGCGAACCTGATATCTCAGATCACAATGAACTTGAAGAGGATTTTCAGTTAAATACTCAGAGTACCCATAATGATATAATTGACTTGGATGAGATTGAGAATGTTAGAGATGATGATGGTGTAGGGAAAAAGAAAAGAAAAAACAATTCAAAAGATTATCGAAAGTGGGAGTTGTCGAGGAATTTTCAAATAGAATGGGTGTCAAAGTATCCGTTCATTAAACCAGTGGACAATCCAATTGAAGGTCAACCTCTGGTAGAATGCAGATGTAATATTTGCACCAAGATAAATAAGAAGGAAAAGAGGTTGCAGTTACAAATCGACACCATAGAGAAGCATATGGGTAAAGTTTACAAAAAGAAAACCATAGATGGAGTTGAAAAATCAGTGATAAGATGGAAAACAAAGGATGAATATTTGCATGTTAGGAATGCAAAATTATATGAATTTCAGCTAAATATACAGACGAAGCTTTCTCAAGTTAAAGGCTCTACTGAAGCTTGTTTTGGAAAAGCATTGGAAGTAGAACTAGTGGGAAAAGTTGTTCAATTAAGTGTTGTTTTTAATATTTTGAGCAGAGGGTGTCCTTTGATAGACTACACATCATTGAGTGCTTTATTACACTTTCTAAAAGTTCCTAACTATCCTAACAGTTATTGGTCAGTAAATAGTGGATGGGAATGGGCAAGTTGTCTTGCCGATGTTGAAAAAGAGGATCTAAAGGCAAAAATTAAAGAGTCAAATTTTATTGTATTATCTTTAGATGAGGTTACAGCAGTGGATAATACTTCATGGGTATGCATGCATGTTTATACTGTACACAATTTTGTCTGCCAACCTCATCTACTAACTGTTGCTAAAATGAAGGATAATGCGAAAGCTAAAAATCTATTTGAACTAGTAAAGAGATATTTAATTGAATATGGAGGTATAAATGACATGATGATTGCCAATAGGTTGGTGTGTGTTGTAGTGGATGGAGCTTCAGTAATGCAAGGCCATAGGGGTAGTCTTTGCACAAAGATACAATCTTCTTGTGTGCCCTACATTACTCCCATTCACTGCATGGCCCACTGAATGAATCTAGCTTTTGGAGTTGTTAGCAAGAATGTTCAAGTACAAAATATTGAAGTTTTAATCAAAGAGCTCTATCGATACTTCTATTGAAGTCCAAAATGATTGAGGGAATTTCAACACTTTGTCGAAGGACTGAGCGACGGGAACAAGCTTATGAAGGATAATGATACTAGATGGATCTCTTTGGATGGACTAGTGCATCAAGTGTTTTTAGAATATCAATCGTTGCTTGGTCTAATGAACTCAAGTTATGAAGAAGCATGGCTACCCAAATTTCTTGAGCTTCTACAAAGGTTATCTAATGTAGAGATACTCTTAACGTTAGCAAGTATTCTTCCCTTGCTGGAGGAAATGAGAAATTTAATGAAAAAGGCCCAGCAAAGAGTAATGTATATTGCAGAATATGTTGCGCTTCATAAATTTACATGCATGACGCTAGATAACCTCTATTGATCATGTGATGATGTAAAATCTGCCAGCTGGCTTAAAATCATAGATTTGGACAATCCTGACAACTTTTTAAAGATCGGTGTAAATGGGGAGTTATGTGTATAAGTACAAGGAGTTGAGATACCAATGTACTACTATGCCAGGGTTGAGTCTGAGGAACCAGGAAAGAAGAATAAGAAGCGAGTATCAAGTGTTAAAATGGAAGACTTTACCAAGATTGTTGAGTCTGTAACTGCTTATGTGAAGCACATTGCCTATGATCTTTCCTCAGAGATTAGAGTAAGATTCCCTCAAGTCAAACTACTTGAATCCATGTCTATTGTGTTTCCTTGATATTTGAGTATGAACAATTTGAAGGATTATAAAAATAAGCTACTAACTTTAATCGATCATTTTTGCAAAACCATAGAGTTAAATGGAGTAACTCTAAATGGAATTTTTTATGAATCTCGTTTGAGAGAACAATCAGCCATTTTTCACAGACAATGAGGGAACAATATAATATTATGGATAACCCCCACAAAGATGGATCGGAAACAAGACTTTGGAAATATCTAGCTGAGAGCGAAATGTTGATTGATTCAATATCAGAAATTTTCAAGCTTGTTGATTTATGTCTGACCATGATATTGGGGTTGGTGGAGGATGAGAGAGTTTTCAGTGCTTTGGGGTTCCTAAATTCAAAGCTAAGAAATAAACTAGACAAGAATTTGGAAAATTGCTTGAGGCTCTATACATCCAGGTATGAAGTCCATACTTTACCTTATGACAATGCACTGAAAGTGTGGAAGAATAAATGTTAGAGAAGAGTGCTAGGAAACACTTCAAACCAAAGTGGGAGTGCCAAAGACAATGATGTGACTATCATTAACTCATGTACTGGTACTGGTAATGCTAGTGTTGAACTTGATTTAAGTGGAGGTATGTAGAGTGTAGAAAACATATCGAAGAACCAAAGAGGCTATGAAATTGATGGTGATGAATCCAAGGATCCCGATAATGAGATGATGTGGCAACTTGAACCTTTATAGAAGTAGTGGGTCCTAGGTATTTATTAAACTTTTTTCTGTAGTCTATTGTGACATTGTCAGTTTCTATGTCTCATCATCATTAATCAATCATGCATAATATCATATTCCAATGTCAAAATTCAAAAACATGAATGTGGTTGATAATCTCATGATTTCTATAATTAATAATGGTTTTATTTTGCATTATTAAGCTCATGTGGTACAATTCTTAAAGATTTTTTTATTTTTTTGAAAACTTAGCAATTCATATGATACAATTCTTAGAAATAGAGATTCTCATTAATTTATTTACAAATATGACACAATGTAACAATTCATTTGTTAATAGTAGTAAGAAGTAGAACACAACTCTGTGTGATTCTGTTTGCAAAAGTGAATTGACAATGAATTATGACTCAAGAGTCAATACTCAATTTCAATTTCATTACCCTTAGCATTGAGAAAATGACCCTAAATTCCCTTTTATAGAAACAAGGGAGAAACAATAGCTTCAGGTCAATTTTCCTAATGTGAAGTCTATGCTACATTGATCCTGTTAAAAAAACAAAGTTCAACATTGTTACTTTTAACTACTATTACTTTTAAATTGTTACTTTCACATTCTATTTTTTTATTACATCAAGATGATTCTGCGAGTTTGTTTAATAAGCTCCATTCTGCATCACTTGGAAGGTTAATAATTGTCAAGCTATAGTAGATGACCTTCAACCTCGTCAGCCATTCATACTTGTTAGACTAACTTGAAAGCAATGATCCTTCCAATACTACAATCAAATTTGTCAATGGTTTGATGTAGTTTGCAATTCCTTCATGAGTTGTGTCCTGAGGAAGCTTGCCTAAATTAGTGTTCATTGTCTCCTCCAACCTTTTTTTTTATGCTTCTCTTGCAATGAAATTTTTTAATTAGTCACTAGGACCAGGACTCGACAAACCATGACCTATCATTTCAGTTGTTGTTTGATTCATCTTGGCAAGTTTCATCTCAAATAAGGAAAGAGTTTCCTCTACTTCCTTTAGTTTATGACAATTTTGTAAGACAGAGATTGCTTTTATTGATGCAAGAGCATGTTCATTAACTCCCTTTCTTACCAAATGCATGTCACTATTTGTGTTGATTTTTTTCAAAATTTGTTTTTCTATTTTTCTCTCTCTGACAAAAAATTTTGCTTTTGTCAATGTGCTCTTTGAGCTTCTCAAAAACATCTCTAAGACTTTCATTCAATTCAAACCAATCACGCAACCTATCAACAGTAACCTTTATTTTTCCCCAAAGGTCTCTTTTTATTTGCTTGACTATATTTTTCATTTGGTCATTCATGCTATTTTCATAAGTTTTCATTGTCTTTTTTTCTTTCTTTAGTTCTTCTCTCAATTATGACAACTGGTGTTCACTCTATTTTTTTTATTTTCTCTGCTTCCTCTTCCCACTGGTTTGTTTTCTCTTCCCACTATTTTTCTTTTACCCTCTCATCCTCTAATTCTTTAGTTAAATTATTGTTTACTTGTGTCATTCTCTCCAATCTTTTTGTATAAATTTACTGAAGATTCTTTTCCATCCTCTACTTTTTTATCGCTCTCTTCCAATTTTTCCCTCACAAATTTCAGTTCTGCCTCCATATGTTCTTGCTGAACAATTGCTTCTTTAGAGGATGAATTTTTTATCCTTTTCTCTAATTCTTTGCACCTATTATCTGTTGCTTTCTCCTTTGCCTTTTCATTTGTCAGGTCTGCCCGTAACTTTTCTATTCTACCCTGAAGCTTTCCATTTTCTCTCTCCAACATCATCACTAAACTGTAGACAACTTGGTTGGTCATTTTCGACACATTTATCTTGTCCACATTTTTAATTTTTGATAAATCCATTTGGAGGGTGCTAACTTGAAATTCAGATGGATCTATTTGACTCTGTGGTGGATTGTTATCTCTAGCTGGGGGCATAACAACCATGAACTCCATCATTTCATTCTTTGGGTCATATGTGGGAAATAACCTATTCGATGTAGGTTCTGCATCACGAGCTACAGCAACTGCATCCCTCTTTAATGTCTTAGTATTTTGTCTATTCCTATTTTTTATTTGTTCAAAGTTTGTTACAAAATCATTGTAATGAAAATCAGGGTTTTCTGACACAATTGAATGCTTGAAAGGTGAAATAGAACTTGCAGTTATGTACAAGCTTCCACCTATGGTTCTAATAATTGCACCATGAGGATTAGTAGCCGTAACACCCTGACCCATTACAAGTGGATTATTTGGATTATTTGGAGGGTTTTGTCCTGAAGGAGTGGCAATTGTTGGACTCACAGTCACATACACCATTGGCATTGTTTTCATAACCTTTTGCTTCTTTACACTGCCTTGATCTCTGGGATCCACTAATTTTGTGTCCAATTGTAATGTCCTTTTTCGACCACTAGTACTAGCCATGCCATCCCCACCACTGGTAGTGGCACTTGATTCAGATTGAATCTGAGTGTTTGGCAAAGGTGGAACTAGATTTGAAGCTGGAAAAAATGAAGGTGCAAGGGTATGAGACTGAGTAGTACCTTTTTCTGATGAACTTCTAATTACTGGTCCACTACCACACTTTTGTGGAGCGCGTGTGGCAAATGGATACTAATTCCCTTCTCATGTGGGACCTAGACCACCCCTACCTAGAAAACCCATTTTTTCTACCATCTCTGCCCCTTTTCCATATTTTTCTTTTGTGGACGCACTGACTCTAGTAGCAATTGTCACAAAATCCCACCCATCAAAACTAGTATCTTGATCATCACAATCACTATAATTACTATGACGTGCTTGACCAGGATGCTCTACATTCCACAAATTGCTAAATATTTCATCCTCGTCTGGATCATAAAGATCTGTAGAGGTCTTTGGCTCACCGAGATTCTTCCTCATTTCCCAAAAATATTTAATTTTGGTTGCAGTCCAATTATCATCTTGACATTGAAGCATTATTTTGTTTGAAATAGTTTTTGTAAATGGTTTAGCAGCTTGCTAGTAGAAATTGTAGGATGTCTTTTGCTTCTCTTTTACTTTATGCTTTTGCAATGCAATAATTTGTGATGACAATTCCCGTATTGAAATATTATTTTCAGTGATGTATTTCTCCATCTCTTTTTGACCTCGTCCCAGGACTCCATGTTTTTAAATTTTTCTATCCATGGCATACTTTCATGTTGATATTTTTTTGCAAAAATCCCATTCATTCTAAGCTTTGATCCAATTATGTCTAGTCGATCATACTACCAGTGACTGTCAACAACAAAGCAAAAAATTGAAAAAAAAGCCTCTGTCACTTTGAATCCTCTTCTCTCAAATGTGCACCCTCCCAATTTGAAAGGAAAGGAAGGAAATATCATTTTCTTTTGCTGACCATTAAAGAGTGCATCTATGCTCTCCATCTGCCGAACATATTCCAATGCAAAAACCCTCTTTGTAACATGTATTGGAAGTTTATAGGGTTCTACCACTGAACCGCAAAACCTTAACATAGTGTAGTCTTCCATGAAGTACCAGTCAGCCAATTTTATTTGACTTCTGAGTTGAATGCAATCTCTACAAGACATAGACAATCTAGGCAACATAGTGCCTATAATTTTATGATACATAGGTCCAAAAAAAAATTCTACAAAACTGTAATAGTTCCTTTTTCTATCACTCATCCTTATCTGAGGTGTCCATTCATATAGAGCATTTTGGACCTGACTTTGAAGCTTGTTTGTCTGAAATATTGCATGATGCATTGCTAAAAGAAGATAGCACAAGTAGGTTGTGAACCTAAATGTCTTTTGTGAACCTATTTTAATCATTAGCAATTATTCTTTCATGCAATGAGCAGTGTGCTCAATAAATTTATATTTTACTGGCTGATTTTGACAATAAATTTAAAAAATCATTTCAAGAATGCTGGCACCCACTTCTTTGTTACTATCCAATCCCAAACAAAATGCTAGCAAGGAAATACTATCCTGAACCCATTGCACAAAAATATCATAATCATAAGAAGGCTTATGATCTCGATCCAGACTAGAACTGCTTGTTGTTCCTCTTATATATGAATCTTTTCTTTTTGCATCTAAATGATCATAACTCTCTGCCAGCTTTCCTAGGTCAATGTGCACGTTTGATTTTTGTGCTTCAAACCCTAGGTCCAATAGAATAGCAAATTCAGTCTCTGTTATCGATAAAATTTCCTCCTAAGTTTTTAATTGACAATTCCTTTTCTATTTTCATCATAATTTTGGGCGCAGAGCATGACAATTTGTGGACAAGGGAATACTTGAGGTAATGCCATGTGTGCTGACCCAACAAGCTAGGTGCAATTTTATTTGTCTTTGAATTTAACGTGTTGTGAAATGGAAAAAATTTTGAATCCTTCATTGGATCTTTACACTTATTTTCAAGTGAAAATCTAATTTCCATGATTTCCTTTTTTCCATGGATAAAAAGATCAAAAATATCATGGAAATCATTAGTGAAACCTGGTGTTTTAACCAGTTTGTGGAAGTCTACTATCTTTGTTTTCTTTCTTTGCCCTTTAATCATACTCTTGGTATTTGTTTTTCCCATCGTAGACCATGGTATACTAGTGACAGCTACAATTTACAGGTGTGTTTGAAAATTCAACCCTAATTCTATGACTACAATCTAAATAGTAAACCTCTAGAATTGAAAAATTTAAAGGCGGGACGTGGGTGTTCAGGATTTTACCCAAAAATTCAATTTGTGTAGACTATGAGTGGGCAGAGAGCTGAGAGACTCTATTGCATTCCTCAATCCTCAACCTAGAAGTCATTACCCGTAACCCCTTTCTGAATCTCTGATTCTCCAATATAGTATACTATAATACTAGTAAGGACTGAAAATATAAAAACTTAGGTTAAAATTGCACAATAGTGAGTAGTACTGAATTGTTGGTAGTGACTTGTCAAAAATGTTAACTTTTATTGTCACTTGTGTTAACTTTTACTGTCACTCGTGTTAACTTTTATTGCTTCTCCAGATATCTGAGGTCACTAGGACAAGTCCCACTTAATTGTTTGGTCTGCGGTCAAATTGAGCTTATTACTAATTAAATGTTAAGTTACTCCAATTACAATTTGAACTAAACATAGCTTAGTTTACACATGTCATGATTGGGGAATAGGTTTACACTTGTCATCGAATGACACTGATTGAATGAGTGTACATGTGTCGTTATTTCAGAATAGGATTGCAAAAATGGGATTTCTTTTGCCTTTCAGCCCGAAATACAACATACATCATTGATCTCTTCTCATCCAATGGTCGGTGGCAGTCACCATCATTTATAATTGTGGCAGGTCCCATTTATTTACTTTGAATTATATCTATCAGATGACACTGATTGTGTGAGTGGTCACGAGTCGTCTGATTGAATGAGTGTACATGTGTCATGATTTCTGAATCAAATTGTAAAAATGTGATTTATTTTTCCTTTCGACCCGAAATACACCGTACATCATAATTGTTGATCTCTACTGATCCAACGGTCGTTGGCAGTCACTATCATGTGTGGCGGGTCCCATTTATTTACTTTGGATTATATTTATCAGATGACACCGATTGTGTGAGTGGTCACTTCACCACGTGTCATCCGATTGAATGAGTGTACAAGTGTCATGATTTAGGAATAGGATTGCAGAAATGGGATTTCTTTTACCTTTTGGCTTGAAATCCATCATACGTCGTTGATCTGTGCTCATCCAATGGTCTCCATAAATATAGTTACACGTAATACCATACGCCAAATATTTATTAAATTTAAATAAGATTAAATATTGAAACTCTCTAATATAAAAATAACTAATTAAATTTAAATTTTGCAATCACAGATAACTCTCTAATACTCTAATTATTTATTAATTTATTACAAACCATAATTTATAAAATTCTTTAAACTTTTACAATTCCACATTCACAGTGGCACACATGACACAATGATAATTACATTTGTCATTGACATGGAATTTTTTGGTTCATAATACATATTATGTGATATCATAGATTCACACATCGATTTGTAATGGGCATATAATTTATTATTTATTATTTATCATAAGTAAATTCTAAGGTCTAAGGTCTATAAATTTCTTTAAAAAATTTCAATTAAACAATATGAAGTCTTCAGATTTCTTTAGAAAATTGCAATTAAACAATATTTACGCAGACAATCTATTATCTCACACATTGATAGAACAATTATAATAATTATTAATAGTCAGATAGAAAATTTTTCATTAATTATTTCAAAAATTTACATCACTAATATTATAATATACTTTATAATTATAGAGTTTAACAGTTAACTTTAGACTATAGTCGCACTGTAAACACCTACAAAATGGGAAGTATGTTTACCCACAAAATGGGTAGTATCCAGATTCTAAACAGTTATAAAATTTGTTTCCACAAGGGCACTAGTTGATCATATAAGGAAAAACAAAAAAACAAAACAAAATGCGGAAAACAATTTCAAGAACATAAACACTAAGGGTCTTTATCTCCATCCCTGTCTGAGAAGAATTGTTTGTTGAGGATAATCTCCCTAAAATCATTGTGCCAATTGTAGTCCATCTCCTTGAAGTCATCGAGGTGAAACCACTTCCACAAGAAGTCCCTCCCCAGCCGCACCCACTTCCAATGCCACGTCAGCTGCCTTTCATTAAGGTTCAATAGGAAGTGTTTCCTTTGTACATTGCTTCCTCGCTAGATAAGCTTATCAATTTCATCAGCCCAAGGGATACCCAACCCCGGTTCTATGAAGACAATGACTAGGATGTCATCCAATAGAAATTGATCCTTGAAAACTTTCTGTAGCAGTATAAGCATGTCTACCTTCTCTCCTTCGAGGTCAAAAAGAGACACCGGGAAGCAGGACGTAATGTCCATGCTGACACGGTATCTCTTCTTGCTGCGAATGAACTCATGGCCGAGCACCATCAACACATCATTTTTAATGAAAGAGCCCACTTCCTTGCAAATGGAAGTGAGTACTTTGTCTGGTATCCTACCCAAAAAGGGATTTTTCTCATCAGTAGATGTTTTTTTCAACCTAATTGGTGTGTCCATCTCTATCTAAACTTAAAACCTAAATCTTCAAACTACACATAAAATTGAAATTCGAGGGTTGAGGGTGAAATGAAAAAGAAAATTGAAATTGATGAAGAAGCAAGCAAGAATGTCTATTAATAGCCCTGTGAATCCATATCTTCCATATCGTTAGGTAAATCATTCTCATTAATGCATTAATGCAGGAGTGTGGTAAATTACTAATATAGCCACTGGTCACTATACTAATAACTACAGTTTGTACTAGTACAATTTGGGAAACCATGCGAATTGCCTGATGGCTAAAGAATGTCACTTCAACTTTGACAAGACATTCATTTCGAGAAACTGTGCCTAAGATAAAACTCTATCCATTAATCTACATCAATCAATGGTCTTGAATAATACATTTACAAATTAGGGTTTAAGGTACGTGTCGATGGTATTAATTCTCATAGTTGATAGTACAATGTACATACCACGTGCAGTGGCCAAATGTACATACCACTTGTAGTTTCCAGTGACGGCGAACAACTCCTCTACCAAAGAGGCGATATTAACTCGATGTGAGTGGTAGTCCAAAAATTGTCATTATTAGATGTTTTATGTATTTCCATTTGGCATTTTCTAATTTTAGATTTTAGTTTTACTTTAAATTTTAAAGAATAACTACTTTAAAATTTCACAATTCAGCAATTGCAACAGTCACACATGTGACATGATACATGCAAAAGTTAAGTTATATTACTGTCAAATAAATAATGTTAAATAAATAACATGCTGTCATACATTAACAATTTAACATTTGTTTGGTTCATTTTCAATTTAACAAATTATAAAATAACATATGTCAGGACTCACAGATACATATTTTACAATTAAATCCATTAAAACAAACTTAAATGAAGTTGAAAAGTTTTCATTAATATTTACTATAAATTTACAATATTCAGAATTTTAGACTTGGTGACTTTCATAGTTTCACTTGAAGTCCTTACAAAACTTTAAAGACAAAACCTACAACCTACTATAGTGAAAATTTCAAAAATTTTAGGTGGAGGCCATCGGGACACAACACTAAGGATTTTCCCCTCCATCTAAGTAGAAATTTCCAGAGATGACAAGCTCAACAAATTCATACAACCATCCGTAGTCCACCAAGTCATCCAACATAAACCATTTGCAAAGAAAATCCCTACCAATCTGTGCCCATTTCCTATGGTGTGTCAACTGCTTAGCATCTAGGTTCAAAAGAAAAGGTTGAATGGCCACATCTTTATCTAACTAAAAAATCTTGTGTATATCACTTGGCTAAGGGATCCCCACCCCTAATTTTGCATAAACAACAACCTCAACAGCTTCACCCAAGAATTCATGTTTGAATAGCTTCCTTAACAGAAGGAGCATATCCACCTTCTATACCCTGAGGTCCAAAAGCGATGCCAAAAAATGGGACGTAATATACTTGTTAACTCCGTACCTATCAACATTTTCCAAAAATTGAAGGCCTAGCACCATCCTCACAGCCTCATTTGTGAAGGCCCCAAACTCCTTGCAAATTGATTCAAGGGTTTGGTTTGAGACCGGGCCCAAAAAGGCCTTCTATTCTTTCACAGATGTGCTTATCAAATGGATAGGAGTGTCCATCTTCAAAATACAACTACCACAATATCTAAAATTATACTAATACAACCTAAAAACCAAAACTAGAGGCAATCTTTCAAGAACTAGCAAAGGCAAACCCAAACCAAAGGAGAATTGAAGAAGAAGGAAGCGTAGATCATCTATAAATAGCCCTTAATTCTTTCTCTAACCTAATTAAATCATTTGTCCTTAAAAATTCTATAAATCTTTCATATTAAAAGCACGAGTGTGTGAAATTAGAAATAGCCAGATTTAGTGTCAGTGATAAAACTTTTCTTTACTAACGACATCTGTGATACATTATCAACCGTCCACCTAAATAGATGTAAGACTTGATACATGTAAATAGTGATGTCATTACGTGATGTTGCATTAATTAGATAATAGTTATGGTTCATATTAATTAAACTTCAACCATCCATCTACGATCATCAAATGGTCTCAAAGAAGACATTTAACATTATAAAATGATGGATGTTATTGTTAGGTTGTGTGTCGATGTAAATTTTTCTGCATATGGATACCAACATGTGTTTAATCTACAAATAATTTATTAGTTGGCGTTGGCCCACATGACGCATTGACAAGTCCCATCTTTTGAAAATTGCCAATAAAATATTTATTTTTCCCATACTTTATGATAGATTAGCCAAAAATATATATATTTTTTCAAAAGGCACATAACATTTTCTAGCACAAACATTTTTTTTGCTTCAAAAAAAAATCATTCGCCTCATATATTATAATGTATTTACTTCAAAAGAAAAAAATTTGTGTCAAAAAATATATATTTTCCCAACATTAATGTATTATTTTCCAGGATTTTATGAAATTTTCATTGGGCAGGGAAAAAATTTCCTTCACCTTTATATTATTTTCCTAACTTGGAAAAAAATTTGCCATTGTCAAGAAAAATTTTCCCCTAAATTATTGTGCGATTCGCTAGGATTTTACACTTTTTCCTAGGAGGGGGTTTCTTAAATTTATCCCTGACTATAACATCCACAATCTAAAACATAAAGCTAAGCGACCTTAGGAATAAGTTCAAAAGACATCCTTTGGTATAAATCCAACTTCGATCATTCTAAATCATTCGTATAGTGTCTGTACACTTTAGTCAGTCAGGTAGCCATCCTGTCTTCTCCATAGAAATATAGGTTGACATTAGTGACAAGGCATGAATATCAACAACATGATCAGTACCAAAAATAAATATCATCCAACAATCTCCCCATTTTGCATTGATGGCAACATATGGGAAAATCCATATACATCAACCCAAAAGTACTCTCTCTCAATATAATCTTCTCAATGTCCTCAATACAATTCTCTCAAAACAGTAGGGATTTTCACATAAATTTCTTCCCCCTTTGGCAGCAATGGAAAAGGGTGCCATAACTCATCTGTAGTCTTCTGTAAGGTGTAGCTTTTTCAAATCTTCATGTCCATCAAACAGGTGCAAGATCACCCAAATGTACTCCATAGAATTTTTTTTCCATCACTCTCTCTGAGGAGTAGATCCATACATCAAGTCCAGAGAATGATATAGCTCTGAGATCCACTGGACTGATGCATATCTGCATCAATTAATTACCACTAGGAGGGGTCATCACCCCAAGCATGCCTCTAAGACATTCAAAATCATTTTTTGGCAAAGGTTTAGTAAATATATTTTCTATCTTTTCCTTTGTTCTATTGTACTCCAGTTTAATCTCTTTATCTGCTACCTTCTCCCTCAAGAAATGATACTTAATAGAAATATGTTTAGTCTTTGAATGCATTACAAGATTCTTTGACATATGTACTGTGCTAGTGTTATCATAATGGATAGCCACTGGTTCTTCAAAAATTATTCCAATGTCTGTCAGCATTTATTTCATCAAAAAAACTTGTGTACATTTTATTGCAATAGCAAGATACTTTGACTCGACAGTAGATTGAGCAATACAATTCTACTTCTTGCTCAACCAAGAAACTAGTCTTTTCCCAAGGAAAAATGTACCACCACTTGTACTCTTTCTGTCATCCACATTACCTACCCAATCAACATCAATCTAATCCTGCAAAGTAAAATCTTTAGATTTTTCATACCACAATCCATACTCTATTGTCCCTTTCAAATATCTGAAAATTATTTTTACAGCAGCAAAATGTCTCTTTAGGATCTGCCTAATATCTAACCATAATTCCAACTGGATTGGTAATATCTGGTCTAGTGTGAGTTATATATTTTAGACCTCCAATCATCGATCTATACTTAGTATGTACCACACTTTGAGACTCATCATTATTAGTCAGTTTGTGTCCAGTCACCATAAGTGTCCCAACTGGTTTACAATCTTCCATTCAAAACTTTTTCAACATTTCCTTAAGATACTTGGTCTTAGAAATTAAAAAAACCATTCTTACTTTGATTAATTTGCAAACCAAGAAAAAATTCCATCTCCCAAACCATTGACATTTCAATTTTCATTTTCTATTTCTTTAGAAAATTTCTTACTCATCTTATCATTGCCTCTAAAAATGATAACATCAACAAAAACTTCTGTAAAACTATGATTCCATCTTCATCAGCTCTCAAATATAAATTACTATCTGCATTACCTTTTCTGAAACCAAGATGAAGTAAGTATTTGTCCAGTCTTGCATACCATTCTCTTGGTGCCTATTTCATTCCATACAGTGCCTTCTTCAGTCTGCAAACCATGTTTTCATCATCTGTCAAAGGAAAACCATCAGGTTCCTCAATGAAAACTTCTTCTTCTAGATCACCAATCAAGAACGTTGACTTCACATCCACCTGATAAACCTTAAAGTCTTTATGTGCATCATAAGAAAGAAATAATCTCACAACTTCCAATCTAGGAACAAGAGAAACTTTTTCTTCATAGTCTATGCCTTCTTGTTGTGAATAGCCTTTACATACCAGTTTATCCTTGTTTCTTACCACTATTCCTTCCTCCTCCATTTTATTTCTAAAAACCCATTTAGTACCAATCACATTTTTTTTATTAGGTCTTGGAACCAATTCCCAAGTATTGTTTTTCTTTATCTGTTCAAGTTATTCTTCCATAGCTTTAGTCCAAGATTCATCTCTACATTCTTCATCAGTAGTATTTGGTTCAACTTAAGAAATCAAACAGATCTCATCTCTAGCTCTAGATCTAGTCAACATACCTTTATTTGCATCCCCAATAATTTAATCTTTAGGATGGTTCATCTTAACATACCTTGGTGTCTTCATTTTCTTAGTAGCTTCATCTCTTAATCTTCAATTTCATTTTCAATCATCAAAGGTTCTTCAGGTTCAGTAGTAACCTCTTTCATTTCTGTAATCTGACCACAATCATACATCCTTTCCTGAATCTAAAACTTTTCATCTATCCTCACATTGGCACTTTCAATCAACTTTCACAATCTCAGATTGAAAAATTTATATACTTTACTCTTAGTGGAATAACCAATTAAAATTCCTTCATCACTTATAGCATCAAACTTTCCTATCTCATCATCTCTCTTAATGTAACATTTACTACCAAATATTCTGAAATATTTTACAGTAGGTGTGTGATCAAACCATAATTCATAAGGAGTCTTACTTGTTCCTTCTCTGATCTAAATTTTTTGTAGGGTGTACATAGCAGTGTCAACTCCTTCTCTCCAGTGAACATGTGACACATTCCCTTCCAACAACATATTCCTTGCAGCATCTAATATAGTTCTATTTTTTTTCTCTGCTGTCCCATTCTATTGTGGAGTTCTAGGTGTAGATGTTTGTCTGAATATTCCATGCTCTTCATAGTATGAATTAAATAGCTTCGATGTAAACTCGCCACCTCTGTCTAATCTCAAACATTTTATCTTGAAACAAGATTCATTCTCAAGTTTTTCTTTAAATAAATTGAATTTGTCAAATGCTTCATATTTTTGTCTCAAGTATGTAACCCACGTCATTCTAGAAAAGTCATCAAAAAATAGTATAAAGTACCTTTCACCATAGCATGATCTTGTTCTTGTAGGACCACACATATATGTATGTACCAGATCCAAATTCCCTTTTGCTAAGTAAGCTTTTCTTTTAAAAGTTCTTCTAGTTTGCTTCCCCATAACACACTCTCTACACATAGTGTTAGATGGATTTACAATTTTTAGGTAGATCTCTTACTACTTTTTTCATACTTGCCTTCACAATGTTATCAAAGTTAACATGACAGAATATTCTTTACCATAACCAACTATCATCAACCTTCGCAATAAAACAAGAAGCTTCAGATGTATTCAATTCAAATACATTACCTATAGATTTAGTACCAGATGCGATCAGGTCTCCTTCTTTACTTCTGATAGAGCATTTCCCATTAATGAATTTTAATTGATAACCCTTGTCCACTAACTATCCATCACTCAACAGATTGTGCTTAAGTCCATCAACAAGTAATACATTGTCAGTCTTAGTCTTTCCATCCAAAGAAATAGATCCAACTCTAATAATAATCTTAGGAGTATTGTCAAAAAATATGACAACACCTCCATCATGTCTTTTCAAACTTAAAAATTTTTTTTTAGTTCCTATCATATGATGTGAACAACCGCTATCTATACCGCATTTAGATTTATTTTCAACATGGGATAATAAGGATTTTTCTTCATGCATAGGTTCATCATCCTTAATGGCAATAAATCCAATTTCATCATAAGATATACCCTCACTAGCATAATAACATTCCTTGTCTTTTGAATACTTAGAGTTGAAAAACTTAGGTTTGTGCTTTGGAACTCTTGTAGGACATCTAGATGCAAAATGATCAATCTTGTTACATGAAAATTTTTTTATAGGTAATTTGCCTTCAAATTTTCCCTTACCTCTCATTTCTCTTCTAGCAAGCAGTGCCACAAATTCATCTATCTTTCTTTCTTCTTCCTATATCTCTTCCCATTCATCCCATTCATCAGCATAGGCTCCAAGTTCTTCCCTTAGGTCATTATTGCTGGTACTTGTATTTGAAGATAAGGTCTTTTTCTTCTTGTGCACGGTTTCCTTGAATGTTGACTCAACCTTAGGTAAAATGTCTCCCAATTATGCAACCTTAAATCTATTTAGCTTTCCAATCAACATTTATCTGGTGAATTTTGGTGTCCAAGGTATGATCTCCTCTATAGATTCAAGTTTGGTTCTATATGCAGGTGTCAAATATCTGGGTATCTTAGCAATGACTTCTTCCTTAGTGTAAGTACCTCCAGAGTTTCTAATACTAGTAACTACTTTAGTAATTTTGTGTCCATATTCCCTAATGTTCTCATTTTCTCTCATCTTTAGAGATTCCATCTTTGTCTTCCAGTTTTTTAGCTTTGCCTACTTCGTAAACTTATTTCCAATGTATAATGCTTCTAATCTTGTGCATATCTAATGTGTAGAATACAAGTCCTTTACTTTAGTGAGTTCTCCTTCTGAAAGTTCGTTGATCAAAGATTACCTTGCAACTATATTACATGAAAATAAATTATTTTCATCTTTAGTTTCCTTCTCTAATTAGTCCTTAGTTTCTATCTTTTCATTCTTCTTTGTGATCATCGAGTAGTCAATTCCCAGACATAGCAAAAGTTTTCTCAACTTTTTCTGCCAACTGTCAAAGTTTTCAGGATCAAACTTTGGACTATCGTTCCTATAGTAAGTCATCTTTAGGATCACCTCAAGCTGTTAATATTTATCTCTAAGGACCACAATCTCTGATACCAATTGTTAGTAATAACAGTCCACAAGATAATTGAGAGGGGGGGTGAATCAATTATTATATAGATTATTAAAATTTAAACTTTATAAACCAAATCTATGAATGTTAATGATAACACAGTAAATGACAACACCAAAACACAATACTTGTTGTCGAGGAAATATTGTTAAAGGTAAAACCCTAGTGGGAATTATCCCCCACAAATAATGTATTGAGAGTATAGTATCCCTATTAAAAGATTTATCCCTGTTAGGATCTTTTTACAACATTAGATTACATAGTCCATGTTAGAAGACATACCCTGTTACGAGTCAAGAGAAATAGTAGGCTCACTACCAAGGCACACTGCCCAAAGAAGGTTAAATCCAACCTCAAGGATTCGTAAGACGAACAAGTGTATATAGAAAATACACAATCCAATGAACTATTTTCTAGCAACTATCTTTGCTTGGTCAGTTCAAATGAAGTTCTCTTCTCATCAATCATGCTCTACATCTAGTAGTCAAACAAGCCTCACAATTTTCACTTCTTTTTCTTTTCAATATCTCTCACATCTTTTAAAAATAAAAGATCACTCATATATACCCTCTTAAAATAATGCATTAGGTTAGCTAGTTAAGCTTTCCTAATACACAAATAATTAATTAGGTCGGCCAATAAAGGCTTTCCAATATACAAATAATTGTTTAACCCCTTGCTAAGATACACACGGTACCTATAACAAGTAAACATCAAATATAATCCATCACATATACTTCTAGATCTGCAATCCACGCTCATAATTCATTTGATACTCTACATGTCTGACGTTAGACACTGAATAGGTCTTCTTCATAATACACACCATAGCTAACATCACCAGTAACCAAAAAATAATAAAACTCAACCCATTACTCCAACATATGTTGGCTCTCCACCAATAATCTCTCTTCACCTGAAGTATCTTTGCTAGAAAGATATACCTAAAACACAGAGACTTGATCTGTCCAGTATCACAGTTACAGTCCAAAATCTAGTCTTCACCAAATCAACTATAACATCTACAATATGAAACATAAATCTAAGAAACCTTAGGAATAAGGTCAACATACATCCTTCTATATAAATCCAACTTTGGTCAATCTAAATCATCCATGCAGTGTTCTTACACTTCAGTCAGTCAGGTAACCAATCTGTCTTCTCCATAGAAATATATGTTGACATCAATGACAAGACATGGTCAACAACATGATCAGTACCAAAAACTTATATCATACAATAGATGGATGATTATGAAGTTACACATGAGGATGTATTGATGAATCTTTTTATTGAGTCCTTAGTGGAGGATGCTAGGGATTGGTTAAGAGGCTTACTCTATAATTTTGTAGGGTCAATGGTTGAATTAATTGACTTCTTTAAAGAGAAATATGGTGATAAGACCAACAAAGGATTCATGTTAAATGAATTCAAAAATATATAAAAGAATAAAAATGAAGATGTTGCAGAATTCAACATAAGATTTCAAAGAGCTATGCATAAAATTTTTCGGGTTATGAGACTTGATGATAAGGTTTGTCTAGCTACCTATCTGAATGCATTTGATTCTAAGATGAGATACCTCCTAAGAGATAATAATCCAAAGACTATAAGAGAAGCTTATAAAACAACTATCAATATATAAACAAATAGGAGGGTATCTTGGAAATTGGGTAGAAGAGATTATTGGAAGCCCACAAGAAAGGACTTGGATAAACCTTCAAATGCTAAGCCTAAGGAAGAGGTCAATTTGAAATAGATTCTAAATGTAATAAATATTTGAAACCAGGAGAGAATAAGAAGCCAAGAGCTCCAAATAACAATAGGAAATCCTACAATAATTTCAGTCAGCAGCCTAGGATATAGATCTACCCATACAATATATAATGGAAGGATGGAAATGCCATTATTCCACAAAGGACAGAGAATCCAAACAAAGATACTCTTGTTGGAAAGTGACAATGCAAGCAATTGTTATTTTCTCATTGCTGTCAAACCTTAATTGGTGAGACTATTGTTATCTATTTGAGTACCATATCTATTGTTGATAAACAATATTTAACAAGAAGACCAAGTGAATGGTTGAGTTAAGGCAAATAAAAGGGTACTTGATCAGTTGGTACTCTGGAAAAGTAATTAGTTGTTTATCTTTCAAAGACAATTTTTCTGGTAGTTCTATACAGAGAAAAGTTGCTTGTGCCAAGTAAAGTTGTTCGTGATGAGCAAATTTGTTCAATGCCGAGCACCATTGAAATTGCTGAGTGAAAACAGTGATGTTGGCTGACTTACATTAATTAGATTAATGATGATATTTGAGATCTCTGGCCGACTTAGTTTATTTATTGGGATATGTAATGTTAATTAAAGATTGATCCACGTCATTTAATGTATGCGTAACCGTAATTAATGCATGGTTTCGAGATTTGATTAGAGATTACTTTGGAGAAGTAAATGTAATGCAAAGGTGGAATGATCCATTGGATCTGACCTAACCTAAGATCTATGATCTTGTTTAAGTGGAAAAATATTTATCTAACCTAGATAGAGAGGTATATGATAATCTTAAGGGGTTATTAATGAGAAATAAAAAAAGTGTGTATGTGTATGCAAGAGGTTTGCATAGTTGATTTACAGTTTGGCATGATCTAGAAGAGAAGGCAAAAGGTAGAAGCAAAAAGTTGTATGTGTGATTGCTTGACAAATTTCCAAGCACATCAGAAGGTTGAAATGACAATGCAGGCTATCCAGTAAGTTAACATAAGAGTTGTAATTGGATCTAAAATGCAAAGTAAGTTGTATGTACCAGATCACAAATGCTAATTACTTTCTTACCATTGTATCAGTTAAATCCTTTTATAAGGTTGACTTAACATTCATTTGTATAAATCCGCTAACAAGGTGACATTCAGATTGGAATGTTCTAAGTCCTCTAACAAGGCCACTCCTGATAGGGTGATTAAATCCTTTAACCAGGTCACACCTAGAAGTGTGTTATTGTAACCTTTTACAAGGTTGGCTCCTCACAGGGCATCACTTTAGAATAGTGAAAACTTGGTAGCATGTTACTGGTGGTTTTTTCCATATTGGGTTTCCACATTAAATACTTGTGTCAACTTGTGTGAATGCTTATAGTTTTCTTTACTGTTATGTTTCTACAAGCTAATTTCAATTGAGAGTAAACTGCATGATTAAGTTATTGACTTATGCTACTACTACTACTGAGTAGGTCTGAAGTACAAATAGGTTTTAATTGCTACATCAAGACCTAAGGATAACTGATTGACCCCTCCCCTCTTAGTTATTCTAAATTTATTCTAACAATTACTATTAGAGCTTTGGTCTCCTGAAAACAGTTTGAAGGTACTTGGAGTGAAAAGATCAAGATGTATAAGAAGGAGGTTCCTAAGCTGAACAAAGATAACTTCCCTGCATGGCAGAGTTTGATGAAACTGCATTTGTCTAGTATTGGAGATGATGCTAAGTGACTTATTGAACATGCCTATGTACCACCTACTACTCCTCTCACGGCTGCACAACTAAAAGAAAAGAAAGAGCACAATCAAGCAATGTTGGAGATAGCCTCCTCATTGAGCTATTCAGAGTTTGATGATATAAAGAGTTGCACAAATGTAAAGCACATGTGGGACAAACTAGCAACTGTCTATGGTGGAGACACAAATGTGCTGAGAGCTAAATCAGAAAGTCTAAGAGGTAAGTTTGATGAGATGAAAATGCAAGGTGAAAATGTCATTCAGTACTATGGTAGAGTAAAAGAAGTTGTAAATGCCATTAGAGGGGCCAATGGAACAATTGATGAGAACACCATTATGAGAAAGGTACTGAGAACTTTACTTCCTATATATGCTAATAGATTTTCTGCAATTCAAGAATTGAGATGTACTCCTAACAATAATATGAATCTGGAAAATATGATAGGCAAACTCACTGCATTTGAAATGTCAAATTATGATAACTACAATCCACAAGGGATTGATTCTTCTTTTAGATCACAGCTGGTTCTTAATAAATCTAAGAAAGGAAAGAAACATGTGGAAAATGATAGTGACACTTCTGACGATGATCTTGAAGAACTTGAAGCACTTATGGCAAAAAGACTATCCAAAGGAAAAAGAAAATACAGAGGTAAACTTCCTATTATTTGTCCTGAGAAAAATGAAAAAGATGAAAGAAGGGACAACAAATACAAAGAATACAAAGATAGAAAGGATGACTGATACTTTAGGAAATATAAGGACTACAAAGACAAAGGTAAGAAATCTTGTTATATTGTTGAAGAAACTTCTGACAATGACACTGATAATTTTGATGACAATGATATAAAAGTTCTTTATGTTGCAATGAAAGAAGATTCTGATGATGATGAGAAAACTGCACTAATCTCTTATGTGAGCAAAAATGATCGTTGGATCATTGACAGTGGTTGTTCCCATCATATGATTGGTGACAAGGATAAGTTTGAAACCCTAAACCAATGTAAAGGAGGATATGTAAAATTTGGTAATGATTCACCATGTCTTATCAAAGGTAATGGATTGATTAACCTAACTGACAAAATTAGATGTGATGATGTGTATTGGGTTGATGATCTAAAATACAATTTGTTGAGTATTGCATAGCTTAATACTTCTGGTTACAAATTTGAATTCCATCACAGAAAAGAAAAGATCTATGACTCTACTGAAGAATTAGTTGGAAGTGGTGATCAAAATAGAGGTAACTTATTTTATCTGGATTTATCTGAAGAAACATGTTTGTTTGCACAATACAATGATGTTTGGTAATAGCATAAGAGGTTGGAACTTTGATAACTTGGTAAGCATAATTAAACTAAAAAAAGTTAGAGCACTACCTAAGTTAAAGAAACCTGAGAATGCTATGTGTTAATAATGTCAACTAGGAAAGATGACTAAGTCTAGTTTCAAGAGAAAAACACATGTATCAAAGGAAATTATGGAATTGGTTCATACTAATCTATGTGGTCCCATTGGAGAAAGAAGTTATTGTGGTACTAGATACTTTATACTATTTGTTGATGATTATTCAAGGATGATGATTGTAATGTTTCTCAAGGAAAAAATTGATGCATTCCAGTTATTTAAATGGTACTTAGCTAAATTTGAAAAGGAAACAGGCAAATATTTGAAATGCTTAAGATCTGGCAGAGGTGGAGAGTTTATTTCTAATGACTTTAACAGGTTCTGCAATGACCGAGGCATAAAGAGATAGATGTCTGCACCCAGGGCTCCTCCACAAAATGGTATTGCTGAGCGAAGGAATAGATCTATCATGGACTATGCTAGAACACTAATGATGGAGAAAAATGTTGCACAAAAGTATTGAAAAGAAGCTATAAGTATTGCAGTCTATACACTGAATAGAGTTCAAATCAAGAAAGGTACAGATGCTAAACCTTATGAGCTTTGGTATGGTTATGCACCTAGCGCAAAGTATTTTAAAGCATTTGGAAGAAAATGTTTTATACTAAAAGATAACAGAAATGGAAAACTAGATGCTAAAGGAGAAGAAGGCATATTCTTTGGTTACTCAATGAAAAGCAAAGCATACAAATGTCTGAATTGTAATAATAAAAAAATTATTGAAAGTACACAAGAGCCTGAAAGCTACAAATCATTCATATATCTGGATGAGGAAGATTCTAATTCACTACCTGAGACTACTACTATACAACAGCATGCAACTGCCAAGTCACAGAGTGGAGTTGCCGAGCAACTAGAAGTGAATGTTGAGCTATCTGATGGAGATGCCAAGTCACAGAATCAACCAGAACTGAATATAGATAATGAACCTAAAGCAAGGACTGAGCCTACCCTAGAAAAATATGTGAGAAGAAATCACAATTCTGATCAAATCATTAGATCAAAGGATTCTACTGTTATTAAATAGAAGTAAGTTGAAAAATGACACATGTCTGTTATGTGAATTTTAGCCCAAAATAGTGAAAGATGCTTTAGAAAATGAAGATTGGATACAAGAAATGAATGAGGAAATTGAACAAATTGAGAAGAACAGAACTTGGACACTTGTACCTAGGCCAAAGGATAAAAATGGAATTGGGACAAAGTGGGTATTCAGGAACAAACTGAATGAACATGGAGATGTGACAAGAAATGAAGCTAGATTGGTATGCAAGGGTTATGCACAGGAGGAAGGAATTGACTACGGTGAAACCTTCACCCCAGTTGCAAGATTGGAAGGTGTCGGAACCTTACTTGCATATGCAGCCTATAAAGGACTCAAAGTTTATCAGATGGATTTGAAATTTGCATTTCTCAATAGAATCTTGGAAGAAGAAGTGTATATCGAGCAAGATGATGGTTTTGTAGACCCAAAAAAAAAGGATATGGTTTTCAGATTGCACAAAGAATTATATGGATTGAAGCAAGTGCCAAGAGCATGGTATGAGAGATTGCACAATTATCTAATCAAGATTGGATTTAAAAGAACCAATGACAACAACAACTTGTACTTAAAGACAGAGAAAAGCAAAGGTACATTATTAGCTGAAATTTTTGTAGATGACATCATATTTAGTGGACAAGATGTGTTATGTCAAAAATTTGCAACAGAGATGCAAACTGAGTTTGAGATGTCTATGTTTGGTGAAATAAAATTCTTTGTTGGCTTACAAATATATCAAATGAAGAATGGTATCTATATCATTCAATCTAAATATATCAAATAGATACTGAAAAATTTTTGATTGGAAGAGTCCAAACTCGTTAGTACACCTATGGCTACTAGACAGAAGCTGACAAAAGATGTTGACACAAAAGAAGTGAACCAAACACTCTACAGGTCAATGATTGGAAAACTATAGTATGTTGTTCATAGTAGACCTGATATTACCTTAGCGGTTGGGATTGTTGCAAGGTTTTCTGCTAATCCTAAGGAAACTCACATGATGGAAGTAAAAAGGATTCTGAGATATTTGAAAGGAACTGATGACTATGGTCTATACTACAAAAATAATGACAAGTTTTAACTTAGAGTTTACACTGACTCTGATTGGGCTGGAAATGTTGATGACAGGAAAAGCACTACTGGTGGAGCATTTCTTTTAGGAAAGAGATTGATCTCCTAGACAAGCAAGAAACATAACTGCACCTCACAATCTACAGCTGAAGCCAAGTATGTGGCAGCAACAGTTAACTATTCTAACATTATGTGGTTGCAGATACTACTGAAAGGTATGAAGGAAGAAATCACTAACCCAATTGTCATATATTGTGATAAAACAAGTGCTATTAATATTTCTAAAAATCTTGTGATGCACTAAAAAACAAAGCATATAGCTATCAAGTATCATTACTTGAGGGAGCTAGTTCAGAGTAAAGAAGTGAGACTGGATTATGTGAACACTAAAGAACAATTAGTAGACATATTCACAAAAAACACTACCTAAGGATGCTCACGAGTACCTACGAGGTAAATTGTGGGTGATTCCCCTCACTAAGGATAATTAAGTTTTGTATGATACTGTTGCATCAAATATTACATTCAGAATATTTGACACATTGATGCACAATAAGTCACACTTTAGGATGCTGGCTAAAGTTGTGAAGATAAACAAGGACATAAAAGAATAATCAGTCATAATCAAGATGATAGGATCAACATGATAAAGATATTGACATCTTTGGCATTGTTGTCAAAGAGGGAGAGACTACCTATAAAGAGGAAGAGATTGTCGAGAAAGAGAGATTACAAAGAAGGAAAGATTACATAGAGGCAAAAGTTACTATTGAAAACATTGAAGAGATTATCTACTTAGAGGGAGTCTACAGATGATTAGACATAGATGATTACAGTGTGATTACAGACACAGCGGGAGAAATTTTTTACAGATTAGAACCAAAATGAAGCTAAAGACATTAATGAAGATTCATTCATATCAAGGAACATAGGTGAATTTTTGGATTGGTTGGTAACTATGCTTGTTAAATCATTGTTTTAATATTTTGTGTTGCCATCAATGCTAAAGAGGGAGATTTTTGGAAAGAGACAATGCAAGCAATTGTTATTTTGTTTTTGCTATCAAACCATACTTGGTGAGACTATTGTTAATTGTTTGATTACCATATCTATTGTTGATGAAGAAGATTTAACAAGAAGACCAATTGAATGATTGAGTTAAGGAAAATAAAAGGGTAGTTGATCAGTTGGATCTCTAGAAAAGTAATTAGTTTCTTTCAAAGACAATTTTTCTGGCTGTTCTGTGCCTAGCAAAGTTGCTTGTGCTGATCAAAGTTGCTTGTGCCGAGTAAAGTTGTTCGTGACAAGCAAAGTTGTTCAATGCCGAGCACCATTAAAATTTTTGACTGAAAATAGTGATGTTGGTCGACTTAAAGTAATTAGATTAATAATGAGCTTTGAGATCTCTGGCCGACTTAGTTAATTTATTGGGATATGTAATGTTAACTAAAGATTGATCCACATCATTTAATGTATGGGTAACCATAATTAATGCTTGGTTTCAAGATTTAATTAGAGACTACTTTAGAGAAGTAAATGTAATGCAAAGATGGAATGATCCGTTGGATCTGACCTAACCTAAGATCTACGATCTTGTTTAAGCGGTAAAAGATTTATCTGACCTAGATAGAGAGGTATATGATAATCTTAAGGCGTTATTAATTAGAAAGGAAAAAAATGGTATGTGTATGCAAGAGGTTTGCATAGTTGATTTGTTGTTTGGCATGATCTAGCAGAGAAGGCAAAAGGCAGAAGTAGAAAGTTGCATGTGTCATTGCTTGACGGATTTCCAAGCAGACCAGAAGGTTGAAATGACAATGCAGGCTATCTAGTAAGTTAACATCAGAGCTGTAATTGGATCTGAATTGCAAAGTAAGGTGTATGTACCAGATCACAACTGTTGATTACTTTCTTACCATTGTATCAGTTAAATCCTTTTATAAGGTTGACTTAACAGTAATTTGTATAAATCCTATAACAAGGTGACATTTAGATTGGAATGTTCTAAGTCCTCTAACAAGGCCACTCCTGAAAGGGTGATTAAATCCTTTAACCAGGTCACACCTAGCAGTGTGTTATTGTAACCTTTTACAGGGTTGGCTCCTCACAGGGCATCACTTCAGAAGAGTGAAAACTTGGTAGCATGTTACTGGTGGTTTTTCCCATATTGGGTTTCCACATTAAATACTTGTGTCAACTTGTGTGAATGCTTATGGTTTTCTTTACTATTATGTTTCTTCAAACTAATTTCAATTGACAGTAAACTGCATGATTAAGTTCCTGACTTATTCTATTGCTGTCGAGTAGATCTGAAGTACATAAAGTTTTTAATTGCTACATCTAGACCTGAGGATAACTGATTCACCCCTCCCCTCTCAGTTATTCTAAATTTATTCTAACAACTCTTGATCCTCTTCAGTGAAATTCAGCTAGCATTAGTAGTGAGAATTACTAGTGTGAGGCTTGTGAATCTCCACACATTCATGTCAACTATGTTATTACCTGAAGACATATCCATATCAAACCCAACAAGAAAAAGAAGAGGAAGATGAACTATATGATAATGTTGGGAATAAAATGGCATCTGAAGATTTAAGGAGTGATGAATCTGATAACCAAAGGTAGAGTCAGGAGTTTTCTTCATCTGATGAAGAGGAGTTTGATGATCAAGATGAAAGCCATGATATCCTTTTATCAGATGAAGAAGAAGCAGTCATTGATAAAATCATATGTAATGATGCAAGAGAAAAGGATCCTTTTGTGGCAAGAAGATCCTCAGATGTAGAAAGGGCTCAAATTATAGAAAAATTGGTTACTCAAGCACAAAGTAGTTACAATTTAAGGAATATGAAAGTTGGTAATGCCGACAACACACTAGCTAGTAGGTTTGTTACAAATACAAAAGAAAGCCCCAAGCTGGCACCAGCGAAAGAAACAAGTTTTGAGAATGTGAAAAAGTTAGTACTAAGAATACAAAATAAAGCAATGATCCTAGTATTTTCCACAAGATTAAAATAATGACACCAAAGATGAATTCTTCTTCTATTCCAAAAGATGTTAAAGGAGTTGATCCAAGCTTGGCAACTCAAAACAAGGATAGAAGTATTGTTATTACCAGGCCAGATATTTCTGATATCAAGTATGCTCCTATTGATAGGGGACAATTGATTTCATAGATCAGAGTTAGGGTTCCACTTTTAGAAATGATGAGGATTCATGAGCACAAGGAGACAACTTCGACATGGATGAATAGTGTTTCTACCGTAAGAGCCTTGAAATTAGAAATGGATGAGAAGAAAGGAATAGTAACGAGAAATATGATACAAAGGGAAAAGAATCAGATAAGAATGTTTCTAAGATCCCTCAAATATTCTTAAATACAAATCATGTCATTCCTCCTTTGGGAGTTGTGGATCCCTTTTTCTTAACATGGATTATTAATGGAAGGATGCTTAAGAATTTCATGATTGATTCAGGAGCTTCTAACATAGTCATGCCTAAATAAATAATGAAATCAATGGGACTATAGGTAGATAGTCCTCATGGGAGATGTCAAGAAATGGATTCAAGAGAAGTGTCTATCATAGGTACTATTAAGGATTTTCCTTATACACTTGTTGCATTTCTAGAAAAGTTACTAACAATGAGAGTTCTAGTAGTTGACATCCCACCTAAATATGGAATGTTGCTATCTAGGAAATGAAGTGCCTCAATGGGAGGGATTATCTAGTGTGATCTATACTTTGCAACATTGGACATAGCTGGTAAAAATGTCAAACTATCCAGAGAATTTAGAACTCCCCACATGATTGAATTGAGTGAATATGAAGAAATGAATTGTTTCTTGGATACTGACATTGGATCTTTTGAAGTGCAAGACAATAAAGCTGACATAAATGTCCAAAAAATACTGCTATCAGAAGAGAAGGACAATCTTTCAGATAAGACTGACTTATGGACAATGTACTTTGATGGTGAAAACTTAGAAGAAGGAGTCAACATAGGAGTGCTACTAATAGCTCCCAGTGGTAAGACCTATAAGTTCTCATTTTCTTTTTATTTACTTGAACTAAAAATATTTTAGAATATGAGGCTTTATTAATAGGATTGAGATTAGCTTCAAGACACAAGATTAGATGTATTAGAGTAAAGGTCAAGAAATATGAACAATTCAAGACTGCATTTACCACACCCTGGAGGACTTATGTATATGTCAGGATGCCCTTTTGCTTGACAATTGCTGGAGATACTTTCCAAACAGCCATGGATGTGGTGTCTGCAGGTTTTATAAATAATTTTTTGATATTTTATCAAGTTGGTCTTACTGCTTACTCATCAAAATAAGATCAACACTGTGATAATCTTGAAAAGATCTTTGTAAGAGCACTAGAGTATGGGGTTTATTTTAACCCAAAGAAGTGTGTTTTGGGGGTAACAAAGGGAAATATTTTAGGACACATTGTTTCTAAAGATGGAGTTAGAATTCACCCTGAAAGGGTAAGCACAATTGATAAAGTCCCTCGGCCCAAAAATGTCAAGGGCATTCAATCTTTCTTTGGACAAGCAAACTTTTTGAGGAATTTTGTTACAAACTTTGTAGAGACTAGTTTGCCAATTTTGAAAATGATGAAGAAAGGAGCTAAAGTGGAATGGACTCAAGAAGCATGTAGGGCTTTCTTAGATATCGAGAAGGCTAATAAAGATTCTCTTGTTTTGAGAACCCGTAATTATGCCAAGCCACTTTAGATTCTCTCCTTTGCTTCTTATAATATTGTTGTTGCAGTATTTGTGGAAAAGAATTCAGAAGGCTATGAACAACCTATTTCTTTTTTTAGTAAGTTTTTGCAGGCAGTAGAGCTGAAATATGATATTATGGAAAAGCAAGCCTATCATTTTCTCAAGGTTGTAAAAGCATTCAGATGTTATTTGATAGGAGAAACCATAATTTCTTATGTGCAAAGTGCTGCTGTAAAAGATATTTTAGTTCAATAAGAAGTCTCAGGGAGGAGATGTAGATGGATCAACAAGATCCAAGAGTTTAATATTGATATCCATATCATGAATTTGGTGAGGGGTATAGGACTTTCTAAACTCATGGCTCAAAGCAATTTAGATGTAAATTACATTGATATGTTAGAAGAGGAGAAAATACTTTATATTTGTGATATGGATTGTTCTGATTGGTAAAAGGACATCATTGGATACTTGCAAAAGATGGTTATGCCCCCTCACATGAATGATAATAAAAAGAGAACAATCAAGCTACATCCTCTTAAGTATGCAATAATTCAAGGACAATTATGGTGGGGGAGCAATGAAGGAGTATTGCTCAAGTGTGTAGATCATGATAGGTCTAATGATCTTTTGAAAGAAATGCATGATGGTGCATGTGGTGGCCATTACATGGCTAAGAATACTACCCATAAGATTATCATTTCTGGTTTTTTGTGGCCAACAATCTTCAAGGATTCTCATTATTATGTTAGAAAATGTGATGCTTTTCAAATATTTTTAGGAAAGCTAAAGTTTGGTGGGAATATTCCCTTGAATCCTGTTACACTTGAGACACCATTTTATAAATGGGGAGTATATTTCATAGGTGAGATCCCTAATAAGTCTAGTGGAGGTCATTCATGGATCCTAGTGGCAATTGAGTATTTTACCAAGTGGGTGGAAGCCATTCCCACTATAAGAGCCACAAGTAAGGTTGTGATTGATTTTATAATGCAAAATATATTGACTAGATTTAGTTGTCCAGAGACTATTGTTGTGGAAAATGCAATGTGCTTTAGATCACAAGAGTTTAGTGTTTTATGTCAAGAAATATAGGATTCAAATTTCTTTTTCTTCCCCATATCACCCCCAAGGCAATGGTCAGGTTGAATCTAGTAACAAGAGCTTGATAAATATTATCAAGGGAGTACTGGATGTAAACAAAAAGGTATGGAATTCCAAATTGCAGCTTTCTCTATGGGCAGATAGAGTAACAGTAAAAAAGGCTATTGGATGTGCACCTTTGTCTTAATTTATGGTATTCATGACACATTACCATAGAATAATTTATTGTAGATGTATAATTTCATCCAAGCATATGATGATGACCTAGAAGATGATATCAGAATCATATTGGAGGATTTGATACAACTTGATGAGTGAAGAAGGGAAACAAATGAAATGAATGTCAAACTACAATTACAATGCAAGAATTTGTTTGACAAGACAACTACTACTAGGAAATTTGAAATTGATGATCTAGTTTTAATGTGGATTGTCAGAATACAAGATAAAGGAAAACCTGCCAAATTTGATCCTATTTGGTCAGGCCCATACATAATTCATGGCAAGTGGGGTTATAATTCATATATGTTAAAGGACTTAGTTGGAAATATTCTGGAATTATTGGTTCATGGACAGTTCCTGAAGTTTTACTTTTCGTGAAAAGACAAGAATCCATGAACAAGAGTATTTGAATATATTCTTTCTATATTTCTATTGTTAGTTAGGTTTCTTTCCAGTAGGTGGTCTTGTTTATTCCAGAGGATCTTGAATCCTTTCTATGCCTGCAAGAGGCATACATCCCCAGTCGAATCCATTGTTAGGTGTTTCTTGAAAGTCCCATTTCTAAGATTTTGTAGAACTTCAATGGAGGAAATCTCTAAATTACTGAGGCTATCTTGTCTTTTTCTAGAGTGAGATGTTTGTAGAGGAATAAAGAAGTCATGCTTCGATACTTATGGGATGGCCTCTATGTAGTCTTAAGGGTTGGAATCAGTTGAAATGTTTATGGTGCATTCACTGGTCTACTTTTATCAGAAACGGTCTAAAACATATATCTCACCTTGACCATGCAGTGAAAAAGTTTAATCTTTTATATCAAAGTGCACATTAATGATGTTCCTAAAAGGAACGTGCCTTTTGGCAAACATCTTGGTGGTTGGATGGTGACATGATGACCAGCTAGTGGATAAGAAGGATAATTTTGTGGGTGAGCGCTCAGGTAACGTGGTTGATGTGATGGAAGGTATCGGTACAGAGCGATGGTGCGATCCTAGACAAGAGAGATCTAGTCATATCACACAATTGTGTGGGTGCTAACATGTGGTAGACTAAGAGGTGACAAGGCCAAGTAGGGTAACAAGGTGGTAGAGGTCCCAACAAATCAGGTGGTGCCACATGGCACAGAACGTGAGGTAAATGGTGGGATCGGTCAGGTGGATCGAATGAAAGGGTGATGTGTGGAAGCATTGTAAAGGTGAAGATGGTAAAAAGGAGATTAGATCCATTAGATTGTTGCCATTGCATGAAGGAAATACATAGGGAAGATATGCATGACGTGATAGAAAAAATCTTGTGACACATCCAGATCAAGGGTAACAAGAGTGGCACCTATGCATAAGGGGTAAGGGATAGGTATTTCTAAGAACAAATAAGGAGGTGCCATGTGGAGGTCAATAGAAGTTGATCGGGATTAAGTAATTTTTTTTACTTGGTGCCTAGGTGACCTAAAATTCATCTAAGACTGTATTTTAAAGAATATAAAGGTTTCAAATCTCGACCGTTGATGTCTTGTTTGGCACCACCTCTAGCCGTTATAACAGAAATTCAAAAATTTAAATCTTTCTTACAATATTTTTTATGTCCGTTGGCTATTGTTTTATCTCAGAGCCATAAATGACTAGATATGATCTTGTGAATCGACTTCGCACATCTGTTGAAGCCAAAAGGATATAAATTTGATATGCTAAAGTGCATTTATGTCTAGAGTTGACAGAAAGAGTTTAATATTGAGAGGGTAAATGCATTTGGAGTCACTTGGTATTTTTTGCATTTATGTAGATATCTTTCATTGTCATGCTTTTGATTTTCTTTGACCTCGAAGTATTTCATTCATACCCAAGAGGCATAACTATTATTTTTAGATCAAATTGAGCATGTTGGAGTAGAGATAGGGTTTCAACTTAATGATAGGGTATTTGAGTAAATTGAATTCTTTTAATGCTTTCATTTATGCTTGTAAATCCTAACCCTAAAAGGATCTGAAGCTTGTTGCATGCTTGTTTCCTATAAGGGGATTTTCAAGACCTTTTGGAATGGGGCTGGAGAATTGGGAGAAATATTGTAAGGCTTTAGGCTAATATTTATTTCTAGTCTAGGATATAGGAAATGTTGTTCAAACTATTTTAAAGGAGATTAGAAAGTTGTAGGATCTGTTGCATATTATTGAAATGTGTATTTCCATGTCATGTTGTTGCAGAAACTAGATTTCATCATACTTAATATATGTTTTCTCAGAATTAAGTCTCTCCTTGGTGTTATCTATTGGGTTGTAAATTTTCTGGCTTACTGTATAAGTCTTTCTTATGCATGTGTGTATTCCATAAGTCTTTGATCTTCGATAAAATTAAAATGCTTTGGATATTAGATTGATTCTACTTGGATAACTATTTGAGGATCTTGTAGTGTGTAGCTTGAGACATTATATGTTTATGGCATTGAATCTTTACTCATAAGGTGTTTCATCTTTAGTATTGTATTTAGGAGTTTACCTAATGGATAAGGCACTGATCTAGAACTAGTATATTATTTGGAGATTTATGTCTGATAAGTTTGGCTATATTTTGTCCCAAAACTTTTTATCAAACTGATTACCAAAGTTATTTACATTTACATTTGTTCTTCTTATCTGACCCATGGTAGTGGAGAGTCAATAAATGTTAGGTTAGCATTTAGTACTTACCATTTATTTGTTATTTCAATCTAGAAGTAGAAGGCGTTGTAGAGAATTGAGTTTAGTCTGGACTAGGTGTACCCTCCTTGGTTTTGTAGAGCCAGAAGTGTAGAGGGAATTTTTGTCCCTATAGTTGGTCCAGTTATCTTCCAGAGCTTTCACACTTGAAACTAACCATTACTAATATGAGTCTGAAGATATGTTTGTTTCTTCTCAAAGCATAAAATTTTTAAACACCAACACACTCATGGACTTTAGAACCTTAAGAAATTTCTCTTCTTGGAGTACAAGATCAGGCTCTGGCACTATATCTTCTTCTACTACTAACTTTCCATTTCCTTTTGTCTCCCTCACCTTTTCACTTACCTCTAATGTATGAGCTTGCACTTCATCTAACTTCATTTTCATCTCTGCCTACTATTCCCTTAGGAGTCTATGCTCGTCTTTTTGTTTCATCCATCTTCCTAGCCAACTTTGGTTCGGTCACCATGGTTGAATCTCCCACTGATTCCAGATCACTCATGTACTTACTAGCCCAAGTCTTTTTAGGTCTCTAATACAAATATGATAGGGTTGTCCTTCTTGAGTCAGCTTGACTCAACACTAGGTCTTCAAGGACCCTCTAGGGCTTCACTTAAACCCCAAACCATAGGGTAGAGCACTAAGTTATCGTAACCCCAAACCAAGAACTTCCCTACAAATTTAGCTTTCAGTCTACACTGAATCTACAAGGGTAGATTCCCCAAGTCCTTTGCAATTTCTTCACAGAAGAAAACAAGGTTGTGAACATCATCTATGAGGTAAATTAACTCTATTTCTTATGGTCTTGAGTTTGTATTATTACTTCTACCAATTGAACTCCTAGAAACCAGGGAAAAGCCTATAGTATTCTTGTAGCCCTATCCAAGCTCCTTTTCTCCATTAACTTTCTAACTTCCCAAAGAAGTACCAAAATTAAATTTTGATCAAAATAGCCTTTATAGAGACTCAAAGGATATCTAGGGTTTTAGTATCCCGAGTCCTCCATAGAGTACCTTTAAATACTTAGGGATCAAGTCCTTAAATATAGGACTATTAGGCAAGTTTGTTACATTTTCTCTCAAAACCAAGTGATTTTGTGTCATTGGTCTCCACAATTTCTTTGGGATTCTAAAAACTTACCAAAAATCATCCTAAAACCACTTTATTACACATTTGAATTCAACCTTGCATACTTTGCTTCTCTGTTACTCTTTTGTCCCTAGCGGGGATATAGCCAAGCTCGCCTAGGGAAAGAGCTCAATATTAACCATCTCCACTTCTATCAGGCTAAAACAAAAAGGAAAACACTAGACAATTAATCCTCTACCATTTCACCAAGGAACAAGTGTTTTCCACTAGTAGAAATTCCTAGAGAGTCATTTTACTATGTACAACCTTGTCTTGTCCAAAGAACACATAGCACAAAGTTCATTTACATTGAATGCACAAAATAAAGTCTATACACTAACCGAATTCAATAGAAAGGTAAATAAAATATTAGTTCCTAATTACAATGAAACAATAAGGAATTCAATCGATTAAACCAAGCTTAAAATATAAATTCAAAAAAATATAGTTGCTATTTCTTCTAATTGCTTAGTAAATTATGCCAAATGGTAGCCAACCTAATTACATGGTATCCAAGTCTCATAATTATGTCTTGAAAATCTGATTGAAACTTTCTAAATTGAACCATAACTACCTTTAAGTGGTTTTATAACTTTTTGTAAAATGTTGTCGAGCAACATTTAAAAGTTGCAAAGTTGCTCAAGCAAGTTTTGTACTTTTTACATTTTTGCTTTCTTCTCATTTCAATGACTTGGTTGGACAACAGAAGGTCCTACAACATGTCATAGGACCCTAAACACCTCAAAAATTTTCTTCAATGGACTTTGACTTCCAAACACACAATTTGACTCATTTTGTTTATGAGGACCTTGAAAAGGCCAGTTGGATCAAATCCACACACAACTTAAAACACTTTATCTTAGATCAAACAAAGATGATTCTAAAATTTCCAAAACATACTTAACTAACATAAATTATTCATCACAAAAAATAGGTCTTGTACTCTAGGGGCTCCTATAACAAACCCTAAGGTCTTCAAATATGTACTCCACTTTTCTAGGGTTCATCCTTTTAAGTGACATCTCTAGCTTCATATGGTGCAACTACCTTAGCTCAATAATTATTCCAACAATGAGATTCCTCAAGGTACTTAACCCATTCTGGATTCACAACACAAAACTACAACAGTTCCTCTCCAAGCCTTCTCACACGAATCCACGAAAAGCACAAGTCGGGTACACATTCCTGTACCTCACAACTAGCCCTCCATATATTTGAGAGCTCAAGAACAAACATATACTACATCCAAAATTTGCAACTTACTCAATCTTCAGAAACAATCCTTTCCAACCACTCTTGCACAAGTCCTTCATTGATGCAAACCAGATACAGTCTCTTCCACCTCACAAGCAACACCCTAGGAACTTCGTAAGCTCAGGAACTTTATCTATAAGAATGAATGTCTCTTGCAGATGCAGTCAAAATGATACCATCTGATGCAGTCAAAGTTACAGTTTCCGCATTGGAGATGGTCCAATAATGCAACAAGAGTCAACACACGAGAAATATTCAATACAAGATCATTATGAACTCCATAATGAACAATGAATATGCCTCACAAGCCTTCTTATTATCTAGAATCAAAGATTTATATCATACATGCCCAACAACATGTTAGCTTACATTTCAAGGCATACATGCCTTATTATAATAATAAATTCATATCAATGCTGGATGCTACGCTACTAGTTAGAGCTTCCACCAAGCTACCCCCTACACTCTTAAACTAAGGAACCAAGACCATAACTATATACAAGATCACAAGCCACAAGTTGGCCAGAAAAGATCACATTCTCCAAGAATCAATAAATTTTTTACAACATATATGTCAAGACCAAAAATCCATAAGAACTCATTGAGATAAGAATTAAATGCCATGTGATCACACACAAAGGTTGGCCATGAAAGTTGGAACATCCACGAAGCTTTAGCGATTGTGAAATAACTTTGAAGATCGAAAAATCCAATCCGACCGAAAGAACAAGAAGAATAAATATGACTGGACCCAAAATTTAGAAATCTTCATCAAGAAAGAATGTATTAGGAACCAATTGGAAATATTTTCGATCAAAATACTTAAGAAATTAGCAGGAACAAACAATAAACAAACTGAAAAGGAAATATATTTTGTTAATGCAAGATTGTCACGATGCTAAGATGCTCTTACATAACTATCCTCATGATGTTTCAATTTTGTCATGTTGTTTGAGCATTAAATTTTTCATGATGTGTTTGATTGGTTTTTATGTATTACTCTTACATGTTGTTTTGAGGCCAAACTATGTAATTAAGGTCGTAGGAGGGACCATTTTATGACTTCGGGTACCTTATGGTTGGAATTTGAAAAATTTGACTTAATAGTGTTTGTTTTGTGTTACTAATGAAATGTATCCAAAAAAGGCAAAATGTATTTGTTGTATTTGAAATTTTTGTACATGTTTTGGGAACCTAGAGATGTTCCTAATAGATTCTCAGCATGAGGTCTTTCTAATATATATTTGATCCCCCTTCTAGTTTGATGGCATAGATGGATCTTGTTGATGATTTTATATTTTATGCTCCAAATTATTCTTTTGTGATTACTTTTATTTGAGGATTTTATGAGGATCCTTTTTAGTTAATTTATTTGTAATTTTTATTTGATTTCCAGTTTGGAGAATAGGAATGGTTTACTAGGAGCATGGTTAGGGGAGTCGGCTCACAATGGGGTTGAGGACCAAAGTGGTCATCCCAGGATAACCTATTATGGAGTTGTAATCTAATGATAAGTTAATTAAAATTTTGGGACGGGTTAAAACATTAATCAAGATAATTTGGATACCTCCCCATGGCCTTGAGGGCTTGTATAGACTAACCTAGGTTAGAGAAGGCCAACTGCCTATTTGGATTATTGTGTGACATGAAGTTGGCATATTGGCATCCTTTTCCTCATGAAAGGAAGATCCATTCCACATGAGTCCTCACCTAGTGGTTGGGGTGTAGACAGGTTGGCCAGTTCAGAATAACCAAAGATAGTATGGGGCTATGTGATACCAGTCTCCTACATGTATCTTAGGATTCCCTCAATTTAGCCTTGTGAGTCACCTCTGGTATCTCGTCTTATCTTGTGTAATCCCTATTCTATTCCTTTGTTAATTCTCCATGTTATTCATTGGTTTGGAGATTTTTTGGTTTTCTTACTTGCATGTGTTGTTTGAGTGGTGTGGGGCATTATGTTATCTCCTAGCCCGGGGGAGTGGGCCTCAGGATTCCATGTGTTTGGACAATACATATTTTACCAATCAAGTATTTGACAAAGTTTTGTTTAGACTGTGGATGGTATTGCATCTTCTTCTTTGTAGCTTCTTTGTCATGCAACCAACTGATTTCTATGATTCATTATATCTTCCCATGTAGCTTCATGTTTATATAATGATGTAACAATGTCTATATCATCATATTGATGCATTGATGTATTGTAATCTCCTTGAGAGATGAATGTGAAAGGTATATATAAATAAGTCAACAATTACTTATAATTTGTAAATGTAGACATGTATCCTCTAATTTCTTGTAATGTAAATGAAAGAAATGGATGATGATGATTGCCCTTAATTTTATGATGCGACTATATGTTATGGTTGTAATACTTAAATGAACACACTCATATTTTAAAATTTTTCATAGTCTCATGGTGGTCTAATTATTAGTCACGTATGTTATGCATTGCTAGCAGTGATGTCGGGGAACCTAAGAGGACCTTGGTGTTAGATAATCAAAGCTTTTCATTTAATGTAATGTATCATTGATAGGTTAGTGTTATATGCAAATATAATGGTAATGTTATTCGTATTCTATGCTTTTAAAAAAATTCTTCCTTTTTCATAGTTTATAGAGTTGTTCTCTCAGGTTCCCTAGTGGAACATCACATAAAATCATGTTGTTGACATTATTTAAAGCCCAATTTAAACCATAACCATGATTCATTGCTACCCATAAGATTAAACCGCTATAATTAACTACAATAGGCTCACGAACCATGGATTTTAAAATAGTATAGCAAAAAGCCTGAGTAATACTAATCCTAAATAAGAACATAATTAAAAGGCAACAAGGCCTACACGTCTTTAGCAATAAAAAATATAATAGAACATGGCCTGAAAAAAATTGCTTAAGAAAAGACTGGCCAACAAGAGCATTGCAACTGTTATCTGGGGCCACTTATGAATCCATAATTCAGGTAGTAAGCTTCTGAAGATGATCCTTGTAGGCATTATGATCCGATACCTATGTCCGAATTATTTTTCCTTTCTTCATTTCCTTTCCCTCTCTACATCTAAAGGTCGGTCGTTAGTTTCCCTTCGCTAGACATAAGCCCCATAGTTGTCTTCCACATACAGTTAATAATAACGTAAATGGGACTAACTACTTTTTCTAGCCGAGTTTCGCTAGTAGTACACTCCTCAGTCCTCATCTCTAAATATTTTAGCCTAACAAACATATCTGTAATTTGAACCTTGAGATAGACACATTATTATCACCATCATGAGAATAATCCTAAGTTGCAATATTAGTTTTTTATGTAGTTTTCTCAAAATTTCTAGGAGATCCTAATGCCTATTCCCCAAACTGATTGTATAAAACAACATTGTCATATGTATATGGTTGTTACTTTCTATGACAAGACATTGTTCTCATTTCCATGTTGTATTTCAACTAGTTATTTTTCTAATAGTTCCTTATGTTTGTAGACAATATATGAAAGATAGCCTTTGACTTTCGTAATCGACAAAGTCTCCGAGAGAGAGAGAGAGATCGATCGATCTTATATGTCATAACTTTGTGAACAAGACGTTAACTAATGTTTTAATCTCCTCAAAATTAAGTACATGCCTCACAATATCTTAATATTAAGATACTATATTTACATATCAAAATACAAGAAAAATGTGTACAATGCATACGAAAACAACATTATAACGCACTACGTCAAAATCTATTTCTCCACCAAACATATTCTTAAAACTAATGAACCTAAATCATTCTTACACGTTATTTTCCTTATTGCAAATTTAGGTTTGAAAAGGGATTGCAAAGTTTGTCGAAATGCGGCCGACAATTGTACAGTCGATTGATATTTATCGACCATGCTTTCAACACTTTCCATGCGACACACCGGCAGTGGCCTCTGCTCATTCAGAACGTACTATGATACCATGTCAGCACGCACTCATACGGTAACGTCAGTTCCATTTGCTCTGGATTCGTCAAATAAAGTAGTGAAACCTTTATCGACCAAGCGTGAAACATGGGTACCTATACCCACCCACTCCATTTGCTCCAGATTCGTCAAAAAAGGTATTGAATGCCACTAAGGGTGGCTATTCTATAGACTAGCTACATTTTCGTGGGTGTTTGAGATTTTGAAGGAACAATTTATTATTAATGGTTGCTCTTAATGGTGGGTCATATGGACTTATTTTTTATAAAATTTTAATCGGTGTTGTTGAGATTTCTATGAATATTTTAAAAATGGTAGGGATGAATTTTGTAGTACATTAGTTTAAAAAATTATAAATACTGATAAGAATTTGAAAATTTATATTGCTAGAAAAAGACCTAAGTTGGTAGACAAATTTTTAAGCCCTACATTAAATGTACTTTTTCAAATATTCAAACAATAAATCAGGGCTTGATATTATTGAGAAGAAGACTAAGTAATTTGTTGCATGTTTACCTTTTTCTTCAAATTAGATCCTTAAACTCTTCCCATGAGACTCCAACCTTAATGACCTTGAATTGTACACATAATGTTATTATGAATCTGTGTCCATTATATATATATATA
>MU223077.1:3908859-3918912 GCA_018584345.1 Thuja plicata | reverse complement strand
GAGTTTCTTGAAAAGAAACAGTTGTCTCTTCATTCTCCAATTGAGACAAATAAGAAAAGATTATTAAAATAAAAGAATGAATTATTGACACATAAGTGTCCTTTCACATGGAATTATGGAATTCCCTCTTTGAAGATAATTCATTCAATTAACTAAATAACCTTTCAATTCCTTTTATGTATATTAGCCAAAGAGGGTAGATTTGATTTAATTAAAAGCACTTAGGACTTTAGGATTAAATCAATTAATCATAGCGATTTTAGCTAATAATCATTTGAGATTTAGGAATTAAATGTAATGTCAGATTTATGCAAATTTGGATTTTATGCATTTGAAACTCAGTCAATTAAAGTCAATTAGGAGAAGAAGTTGCCTAATACAATAGGACTTCGAAGATAAGAAAATGCACCAAAATTGATTGGATATTAAGTGCCAATTTTGGGGTGTTACATTTTGCCCCTCTTTGAATTGATGTGCGAGCAGCGCATTGATTCAAAGAATAGTCTAAAGTGAAGAACAGAATCGGGGCTAGGTTGCCCCAATGTCCACTGAGAGCCGATGAAGATCTAGGACTATCTCTAGAATCGGGGTTAGATTGCCCCAATACGAAGGTAAGCCCTCCGAGATCCAGGTTAGATTGCCTAGATAACGGCTTGAAGAGTTTTTGAGAGTTATCTTCAGAACAAAGCGTAACTTTCAGGAATTGGGGTTAGATTGCCCCAATACCCAGCGAGAGTTCAAGAATCTTCTCCAGAATGAAGCTTAATCCCCCAATATCTAGGTTAGATCGCCTAGACACTGGTTAGATTGATATCTTTTACAAGACTGTCCCCAGATCGAGGCTCAACCTTCAGGAACCAGGGTTAGATTACCCTAATACCTGTCCCAAAATATAATCAATTTAGGATTGTCTCCTAGAATGAAGTGTGATCCTTGAGGATTTGAGTTAGATTGCTCAGATACCTAGCAAGATAGATAACGAGATGTGAGATTCAAAATCATGGAATATCCAATTTTGACCATAAGGTATGAAAAACTGAATATGCCCCAAGTGATGAGATGCCCCTAATGGTGAGGACTTTAGATTCAGACTGATTCGAAAACAATGCAAAAAGGTTCAATGATGCAATCATCCTGCCCCCTCGAGAGCGAAATTGAAAGAAGACACATCAGAAAGATGAGAGCGAGAAATCACAGAAAAGATAGATAAAGAGAGAGCATAATCATTTTAGAGTGATTGAGAGGTCTTATTGGTTAATTTTGACCATAGTTGACTAGAATTGACTAGAGTTTACTTTGATGAAAAGATTGCAGAAGCTGAGAAAATGATGACCAGAGAAAAACCTGACAAGGAACCAACATCAGAAGAGTAACTATATAAGCGTCTGATCACGTCAGTACCATGATTTTAAAATGTGATTTTGAGCTACTTAGGAGTGTCAGATTTCGATTTCGATTACGAAAATGGATCCAGAATGGTCTAATTAGCCAAGGGTGCAATTTTTGCAGAAAATAGAGCACTTTGAAAAAATTAGGTCAAAGGCTATATAAGGCCCGGAGGGGTCATTTTCAAATCATTATTCACCTTTGAATTTAGAGATGGCAAGAGTTCCAGCTAAGATTGAGAGAATTCCCATACATATGCATTGATTTGAGCGCACCAGACGGCACAACTGACCAGCGGAGTATGACGCACCTATAAGTATCCGTAACGCAACCCTGTATTTCTGTAAAAAATTTACTATTGTTATCATTAATAGCATGTTTTTAGCATTTTAGGTCAAGTTTTGCCAAGTGTCACACGAGGAAATAGTTTCCTCGCGCCGGGGCTGATCGTCCTTCGCGCGAGAAAACTATTTTCTCGTGCGCTTTGGGGTTTTCGCGCGCGGGCCCCTCATGAAAGCTTGTGCAGAGTTTGAGTGTGAGACACGCAAGGATTCTAGAATCTCGCGTGCAAAGAAGTTCTGCTTTGCGCAAAATTTCTTGCAGAAGAGATTCCTTGCGCGAGAAAATAGTTTTCTCGCATGAGAAAAGGCAAAGGAGTGAAAAAAAAGTTAATTTCTTGCGTCGCAGAGTCAGCCAGTTGAATTGTATGTCGAGTAATTTCGTAGCTGCATGTGTTGTCTTTTTCTTTGAAAATCATCATTGTTGAGGTACTAATCCCATTTTGTTCCTTTGTGTTGCAAGTCGATCTCCCAGATATCAGTTTTAGATCTCATCATCCTGTTATGGGTGAGCTATTGCAGAGATTATCAGATGCTGATGGGGCCCACATTGATGGATTGGGGCTGACATATCTGCGTGATGTACCATATATTCAGGTAAATCATGGCTTACTTGGTGCTTTAGTCGAGAATTTCCATTCGGAGACAAATACCTTCCACTTGCCTCTAGGAGAGATGACTGTGACTCCAGAGGACATATACCGGATACTGAGAGTACCTTTCCATGGAGCTCACGTTGAGTACTGCACGCAATCGAGAGATGGGACACAGGCCTTGAGAGCCATATTTCAGGATCAGTTGGTATTGGGCCGAGCTATCTCCTGGGAGGAGTTGATACGCACTTATGGCCAGGATCATCCATTGGCAGTCATTCTGGCACTGTTTCTGAGTTGTCACTTGGTACCTGATTGTGGTCAACACGGTTTGGAGTGTGGCTGGGGCGTTATGCTCCAGAAGATGCTAGATGTGCCTGCAGTGACATATGGATGGGGCGAGTGTATACATGCTCAGATGTATCATGAGATGCACGAGGTGGTGTATCGAGGTGCCCGCACTATGGCAGCGGGAGTAGTCATATTGCAAATCTGGGCCTGGGAGCACCTTCTCGTATGTAGGCCAATATTCTAGGATACAAGGCAGCCATTAGAGCCGTACATTTACAGATACGCCGGTTAGATGACCCATCCTGCGCTGGGTAAGACTGAACAGTCGTGAGGGTAGAAAGATGACATGGCTGTAGACATATGGCGGCCATGGGCTACTACTGAGGTCTGGGATGATGCTAGTCATGAGTTGTCATACATGTTCTATTTGTGCCCTCTGATAGGGCATACCATCACGTTCATTGCGCGCTTTCTGCTTACACGTGTGTTGTGCCAGTTTGGGAGGCCGTAGGATGTATCACTTGAGTATTGCACATATGCCGATTCATCAATGAGATGAAGAAGGGGTGGCAGAGAGTGCTAGACAGGGGGCACAGCATGATAGATGCCTGGGTACCGCCATCTCGGTGGGATTACATGGCAGTAGTTACAGATGCAGGTGTGACTCCTGCCTATAGAGATCAGCTTCTCGCTCATCCATTCCCGAGGTTCACGTCGCCAGTGGGCCAGATTCCTCCAGTGGTGTAGCCACCACCATAGCAGCAGGCACAACAGGGTCCTCCTCCAAGACAGCAGCCACAGGGACAGCAGCCATAGCAGCTACCTCTACAGTAGTAGGATAGAGTGGTACGACCACAGACATAACAAACTACAATTCCTGCGAGGACTATGGGATCAGATGCAGGTGCTGGCCCTAGTGGTGGCTAGGATAGGGCTGTAGATCAGGGTGAGGACACTGCCATGGCCAATGCAGCTCCTACCGACACTCCAGCAGGTGGCCAGGTGGCCCAGTTACAGGAGGCTCTCCGCAGAGCAAGGGAGAGAGTGAGACAGACATAGAGGGAGCGAGATGACCTCAACATCCAGGTGGTCATCAGAGATACTCAAATATCTGAGCAGGACCGGGAGGTCTGAGAGCTGCGCGAGGCACTGTTGAGGGCACAGCTAGATATTAGATATGAAGCTTCTTAGGAATCTTATTACTATGTGATGTATACTCTCGCAGTTCCTGAGGTTGCAGATCAGATTCTCCCATTTTCAGAGTATGCTGGTGCTCGGGCTGTTCCACAGGGACCACCTCCAGCAGGGCCACCTCCAGCAGGACCACCTCCAGCGGGTCCATCGCCATAGTAGCAGGGGATGCTCCCACCTCCACCTCCTCCAGGTGGTTAGGTTATGATGTAGTTTGTACCACCATTTTGACCCATTGTGCTCGAGTAGCACCCTTGTATATTTGGACCGATCGATATATATGTGAGCTCAATTTTTTGGCATCATTGTACATGTGTATATATTGTTTTAGATTTGTATCTGAGATGATTTCCTATATGATTTAGATGTATGGATTAGGAATGCAAATGTTTATGCATATGTTTTATTGATATATGAAAATGCTATGGTAAATGTTAGATGGATAATTGCTGTGTATGATTTGAGTTATGCTTATAATGGATGCAAATGGATAATGAAAATATATGTATGCAGATGAATGTATGGAAATGCAATGAATGGAATGCAATGGTACTAATCATCTCTTGCAGGGTCTTCACAATATACAACAGATACTAGCCAAAGAAGGATGCGCACGAAGATCGAGAATAAGGATCAGACACTCATGCAGTCGAGAAGAACCATGAGGAAAGATGAGGACCTTGAAGAATGAGAAGACAAATGAAGAGAGCACCAAAACTTCTACAATGCAAGCCTAAAATGTGAATGCAAGCCTACAATGTAGATGCAAACCTAAGCTAAATGCAATCCTAGGACTTTGGTTGTTGGACTCATTGTATTTATCATCATCGAGTGCTTTGGATCATCGGAGTCAATACAATCCTTACTGGTGCTGCTGCGACCATAAGAATATGAATATGACTTTCATCAGATAAAATATAGGAAACCAATGTAAGCACCAAAGGCACAAAAGCCAAGGTGACCTAAACATTGTTTCCAGTTTGATATAGTAACAGTTCACAAGTAAACAAGCATAACAATAACAGTCAAGGAGATAGTTCCAACCTCCCCTTGGCATACAAACAAACAAGATCGAGGGATGTGAGGCTTTTCCACCTTAATGCAGAAGCTCTTATCACATACACCCTGTTTATTTGATGTTTCCGGATCATTGAAACCACACCAACAAGTAGTAGACAAAGAAAATATCAATGAAATTCATAAGAATAGACATCACACTAAGAAAGCTGCAATCATATCTCCTCATGTTTCAAGGTTTACGAATGTGTCTATGTTTAGGGTGTTGAAAAACACCATTGTGCTTGTGAGTGCAATGTGTTTGATTACTATTGATAGATGTTTACGACATGAGAAATCTGAAGTGTGTTAAAAAACACAGATGCATCCAAAGAGAGTGTTGAAAAACACTGTTTGATTAAGGTGTTTAGAAACACCAGTTTGTGCCAGTAGAGAGTTGTCCTTCAGGACTGACAAGATTACTGACTCAAGTGTAAACCGAGAAGCGATCAAGAATGGGGAGCCATGCCCCTAAGTAACGAATGGATCAAAGCAGAGCCACAATGGATAGTGGCACGATGCAAGAAACCTCAGCAATGTAGCGGCAGTAGGCAGACTTAGTGAGGATCACTGGTGACTGTTGCAAGAGATTCTCAAGCATAAAGGATCGATAATGAGATTGAAGCATCAACAGGCAGACGCAGTGGGAACCACTGGTGACTGATGCAAGAAGAGAAAGACTCCAAAAGATAAGACAATGCCCCCTAGACCAGGGACATGCCCCCGAGTATGACCAGTTTCAATCCATGGGAGATCGAGCAAAAACTTGAAGATGGTTGAGAGCAAAACACACACTAAAGAAGGAAAGAAAACTAAAGCAGGAAAGCAAACTGCGAGAAAGCCAAGACATGCTGTGACAGATAAAGCATTGTGAAACAAGAGGTGCCTATTTACCAGGTTTTCACCATCTTGGCAGAAATTCTATTTTTTCTACCATGACGCCTGTTTACCAGGTTTTTATCAATGGCACATTTTTCTCTTTTTCACTTTTTTTGATTTTTTAGCTTTTCAATTTTTTTGCTCTTTTTTCATTTTATTTTTTTTGTATTTTTGAATTTGTCATTTTTTTTGGTATTATCAAGGTGCCTGTTTGCCAGGTTTTCACCAAGATAATAGATACATCAAAGTGCCTGTTTGCCAGGTTTTCACTAAGATGATAATTTTTTTAGGACATTTTATAATTTTTAGGATTTTTTCAGAAATAAAGTATGTACATGAGCATGCAGAAGATATCTTAACTGTAGAATTTCTTCAGGTGAAGAGAATTGATAGGCTCTTTGAGTGATTCACCTTCTGTAGTGGAGAGCTGATAAGCGCCGAACCCAAATACAACAGTAATGATATAAGGACCAAGCCAGTTGGGCTCAAACTTCCCTTTCTGAGTCCATTGTTGTTGATTTTTAGGATTCTCTCTGAGGACGAGATCACCTGTTTGGAAGTCTCTTGGTCTGAATTTCTTATTATAGATCTTTGATATCCTCTTTTGGTAAGCTCTGAGATGATCAAATGCCACCTTCTGACGTTCATCTAGTAACTCAAGCTCCTGAAGCCTAGATATTCTCATGTCATCGTCTGTGATGAGGCCTTTTAGAGAGACTTGCAATGTAGGAATCTCAACCTCAATAGGCAGTACAACATCTACGCCATAGACTAAAGCAAAGGGTGTGGCCCCTATTGGAGTTCTAATACTGCTGTGATAGGCCCATAAAGCTGGATTTATCTGGAGGTGCCAATATCTTCCAGACTTGTGTACCGTACGATGCAGGATCTTAAGAATTGTTTTATTAGAAGCTTCAGCTTGCCCATTACCTTAGGGGTAATAAATAGAAGACCAATGTTTCCAATGATCTTAAACTTAGCACATAAATTCGTTAGATCTTTATTATTGAATTGTCCCCCGTTATCCGTGATAATAGAGGAAGTACACCATAACTACAAATAATGTAGTTTAAGATAAACATAGCTACAAATTTTCCATCAGCTACACTGAGAGGCACTGCCTCAACCCATTTAGTAAAGTAATCCACAGCAGTGATGATGTACTTGTGTCCTTTTGAGGAAGATGGATATATCTAACCTACTAAGTCGAAAGCCCACTGTTGGAATGGCCAAAAGGTGATAGAAGGAATGAGTTCCTTAGCTGGAGCATGAATCAAGTTTCCATGAAGTTGACATTGCTTACAAGATTTGGCAAACTGCGTAGCTTCCTTCTCCATATTGGGCCAATAATAACCAGCTCTAATAAGCTTACAAGCCAGTGTCAGGCCATTTGAGTGAGAACCACAAATGCCTTCATGTACTTCTTCTAGCACGCGTTTAGACTCATCAGGTTCTAGACACCTAAGGAGGGTACCGTCTAGACCCCTTCTATACAAGTCGTTTGCTACAATGACGTACCATGAAGCACTGTGGATTAGATGGCATTTTTCATTTCTAGTATATGTGTCAGGAATAGTTTGGTCATGGAGATAGGAGTATATGTGGTGGTAACGAAATCAATCATGTCCAATTATTGAATAGACCATCTAGGAGTCAGGAGAGTCATAGGCAGGGTAGTATAATGTCTCCACTAGGAACTCGTGTCTGAAATCATTCTCTGGCATTTGCAACATAGAAGCCAAAGTAGCCATAGCATCAGCCGCTTTATTATCCACTCGGGGAATTTGCTGAAAAGTGACATGTGAAAAATAGTTCTTAAGACTATCAACATCCTTTTATAGGGTACCAACTTTTCATCTTTAGTTTGATAACCATTGTTGATCTGATTGATAACTAGTTGTGAGTGTCCAAAGAATTTTAGTTCATCCACTCGCCATTCAATAGAAATCTTGAGTCCATTAATTAGAGCCTCATATTCAGTGGTATTATTAGTGCAAGGGAACATCATTTTATATGCCTTAGGCAAGGAATATCGCTGTGGTGTGATAAACAAGATCCCAGCTCCAGACCCTTGTTGAGTGAACGATCCATCAAAGAACATTGTCCATGTTTGATGCGTGAGAAGCATAATGGACTCATCTGGGAATTCTATCTTTAATGGTTGATGATCTGTAAGAGGTGTTTCAGCCAATTGATCCGCAATCGCCTGTCCTTTAATAGATTTTCTCTCAACATATACAATATCAAACTCACTAAGGAGCATGACCCATTTAGCTAGTCTACTTGTGAGGGTAGCTTTACTGAGTAAGTATTTCAATGGATCAATCTTTGCAATCAGTCTCATAGTGTGAGCCAACATGTAGTGTCATAGCTTCTGGGAAGCAAACATTACTACTAAACAAGCCTTTTCAATTACTGAATATTTCATCTCATAAGAGACTAATGTTCTGCTGATGTAGTAAATGGCTCTTTCTTTATGGTTTGGATCTTCTTGGGCCAAGAGAGCACCCAAGGATGTTTCCGTTTCTAAGCTATATAGGATCGAAGGCTTCCCATGAATGGGAGGCATCAATATGGGAGGATTAGCTAGATACTGTTTGATCTGTTGAAACCCTTGTTCACACTCTTTGTTCCAGTCATAAGTCACACCTTTATGCAGAGTTTTAGTGAAAGGTTGTGATTTTTCAGCCAACTGTGAGATAAATCGCCTGATAGATTGAAGTTGACCTTGAAGACCCCTGATTTGTCTTATATTACGGGGTGGTGGCATCTCCATTATAGCTTGTACCTTTTCTGGATCTACTTCAATTCCCTTTGCAGAAATAATGTAGCCAGGTAATTTCCCTGAAGTAACCCCAAATGTATGTTTCTTAGGGTTTAAGCGCAATCAAAATTTCTCCATACGATCCAGTATAGGACCTAGATTAGTGAGATGTGTTTTTCTGTCCATACTCTTAGCAAGTGTATCATCTACATAGTCCTCCATTGTCTTATGCATCATATCGTGAAATATTGTAGTAATAGCTCTTTGATAAGTAGCCCCTGCATTCTTTAAACCAAAGGGCATAACATTCCAACAAAATGTACGCCATGCACAAGTAAAAGCTATTTTTTCTTGGTCTTCTGACACAATTTTGATCTGATTATAGCCAGAAAAGCCATCCATTAAGGAATACATCTCATATCCCGTTGTCATATACATGATCATGTCAATATTAGGGAGTGGAAAATCATCTTTTGGGCATGCCAAGTTTAGATCTCTAAAGTCCGTGCAAACCCTAATAGATTTGTCATGTTTGGTTACTGGAGCTATATTAGAAATCCACTCTGCATAATCAATCACTCGGATGAACCCAGCTTTCAGAAGTTTTTCCAATTCTGCTTTGATCAATAAAGCTACATGCAGATGCATCTTTCTAAGTTTTTGTTTAACATGCTTTACACCTGGTGATATTGACAAGTGATGCATAATGAGATCAGGATCCACACCCGACATGTCAGAATATGTCCATGCAAAATTTATCTTCTTCGCTTGGAAAAATTCTATAAATTCCTTAAGTTCCTCTGGAGATAATGACTTGGCCACATGAATGATATGTGGATGTTCCTCTGTTCCCAGATTTATTGGTTGAGTAGGCTCAATTAACACTGATGAGCATTCCTTAAAGTGACTCGGAAGCGCATCAAGTACCTCACCCTCAGGCGCCTCAGAGAGGTTTTCACCTTTGGGTACGTCTTTTATTTTTACTTTTTGGGGCTCTGATACTACCACGATGTGGTTTTCACCATCAGAGCGCTTGTTCTTTTTTCTTTTAATTTTATGACTAAGGTACTTGATGTCAGCCTCGGTCATGTTAACACTTGCTTCAAAAGTGGAGGGCATCATGGGCTCAATAGCATGAAGGTAATAGGCTAAGGTATAATCATTCTGGAATGTAAGGACTTCACTGGATGAAGAAGAGGAATTCCAGTCTATTAATTCTGAGTGTTGGAGGGAAAGAGATGTGACAGGTTCAAGTGCGTCCATAGTATAGTCATCATTGAAAGTGTTAACTAGTAAGAGGCGATCTAGACCGATCTCATCCGAGGGTGTGTTTGAATCCTTTTGATTCCTAATGACCGAAGTAGAAGACATGTCAACACCTACAGACTCGGACTCATTAGGCTTTTCACTAGACTCTTCACTCATGTTGAGAGGTCTTTCACAAGATCCTGCTGACAAACTATCAAACTCATACTCATGAGAGTCTGTTTCTGAACTCTGACTTGGGTGCTTGCACCATGAAGGTTTTTGAGTTCTAGTAATACTAGTCTATTCT
>MU223077.1:3895360-3905520 GCA_018584345.1 Thuja plicata | reverse complement strand
GCTCTTGACCTTGTTCTTGTTGAGATTGGTCTTGGCCTTGTGTGTAATCGAAAGGAGACGTCATATTGTTAACTTGAGATTGGTCTATATGCACTCTTGTAGTATTGGAGTATGAACTCGTAGTCGACGTGCTCTTTGGAAAATCAAAAGGATTGAACTGTGAAAAAGGATCACTAAGGTGACGAGAATCGTTAATATGATCAACCCAAACAAGTGGTTTCTTCAAGATAAAAGGATGATGTTGATCTTGAAACAACGGATTAGAACAAAACTGAAAGATTGGTTTCGGATTCAGAATTAAGTCCGCACTGAAAGGGGAAGAGGAACATGATGATCCCTGTTGATTACTCGCTTGAATAAAAGGTTCAGAATGAGCTTTGCCTTGATTGCTAGGTTTACTTTTAACTATTTCAGAACCTCATATAGGAAAGATAGTACCGCTCCTAGTTGTAACAGGCATAGATAAAGCTGGTACAAGAGGAAACTTAAGATTTGACTCAAAACTCTGTCTCTAAAGGTATCAAAAGGACAAGGTAATAGGCTAGAACAACCAAGGTATGAGATGCACTTGACACGAGTCATCGAAAGTATGGCTAGAACAGCCGAGTAATGACTATCATGTCGCAAGGTACAAAACATAAGAAACAGAACGGAGACAAAGAGACAAGACAAGTTCAAGTATGAATTAGTCAGTTTACAACTCAGAACAACTAGTTTTAGTCTGCAAACAATGAAAGAACAAACACTCAAATCTAGACAAGAGGTAGATAAAACAGATATGCAACTCAGTTTCAAGGTAAATACCAGGTTTCGAGACACAGTGAGAACTGTTCTCTAACAAGATATCCAGGCTTAAGATAGTTTTAAGATGATGTAATTCAGCAATCTCTTTTTCAAGGTGACAAGCATTCGTTTAAAGACACAAGGTTTCAATCAGGTAGTGACGCAAATAGTAGTCGAAAAAAATTCCACCAAGGACAAAGCAACTTGGTAGAAACATGGGAAGTCTTTGTTTGAATGATAGAATAGATAGTTTAAGACTCAAGAACAAAAACTCAATTTTCCCTACAAATAAAATTGGTTGAGAAGACAAAATATGTTCCCCACTGTCTTATGAGTATGCGTTCACCTCACACAGCAGTGTCACTCCCGAAAGAGCACCCGTGTTTTTGGTGTTTCCAAGGACTAAGTATATATGTTCGAAGGTAACCCTTAAACAGGGGCCAACGTCATATACCACTTCAAACATCCAGGTGCATAGCTATGTCAAGAATCTAGGGGAGAGATTCTTCCCTCCCCCTGCGCACAGACTATGCCTCCTTTCAGAGGTGAACCGGGTAGGCATCTAACTAAAAGAGTGTTTAATAGGCTTCCGTTCACAATAACCTCTGGTGCCTTTGATACAGAGCTCAGGCCTCGTGACTACACCAACACTTGTAAGTCACACACCCTTGCAAGCAAGGCTGGGAGCGGCACCGCTCAGTATGACAAACAAGGCTTTCTCATGATGATAGTTGAAATCAATGAGAAATAAGTTACTATGTGTTGGTAAACAAATTTGTCCTTTCTTGTACCTTATGACAATATGACTCTTGATGCCCGAATGATGAACAAAATCCGCTTACAATAGTTGAAAAGCCATCTTCTGATGACTGGATTTTCTCTGAATTTATAGGTACAACTCCCTATGTGAATGATTTTCAAAGAATTATGTCTGATTTCTAAATCTAATTCAGGTGTGCTCTTAACCCGAGAGAAGAAGAGGCAAACCAAACTAAGACTAGCTAGAACTTAGCTCAGGCAGGAAAAAGCATTCTTAATCTAAAACTCAGCAATAAGGCTCACAAATCCTATGAGTTTTTATGCTTAGCAACTACCTACAGAGATATAAATGCAATGATGAAAGCTTCTAATGACTCCTTCTCCGAACATCCCATAGCACATCCTACTGAGGTTCATTCACATCCTCAAAACACAGGAATGAAACATCCTTTCTTTCCTATTGCAATTCAGATTAAGAAAAAGAATCATGCATTAACAACTTCTACCTAGCTCTTCCCTGAATATCCCACAGCACATCCTATTGAGGTTTACTCATATCCTCGCCACAAAAGAATGAAACATCCTTTCTTTCTTAATACAACTTAGACTAAAGGAAAGAACCATCTAACTAACTGGAACATAAAATTATTGACATAAAACACCTTCAATTGTCTCTACAACATCAAGCATTCCACACCAAAAATTTTCTGACCTTTCATTAATCTTTCAACTTCATACATATAGAGCCAGGGGATGACCATTACAAAGGAAGCTTAATCGGTTCATCTCTCTCTAAATGACAGATGGCAAGAAACCACCTCTGTCACTAGTAATTGTAGGGGAAAAGAAATGGAAAAGAACAGGGGAAGTTAAATCATTTGGCCTCTTTTCCTTTTTCCATCTTTGTCTTATAAGCTTTGGCAGCTCTGTTCGCGCCACTTTGTAGAAGCATCAATCTAACTATGACACTTCAATTTGAATCCTTCATCTTGTCTTTAATGACATATGTCGAGTCTAATCCATTGGGCTTCAGGGTCAAATAACTGCTTATGTTTTTCAATTGTTTCATACTATTCGGTTTTGATTTCAACCCAAATGGTATCGAGAGTCCTCATCTTTAGCTTGAACTCAGGCCTTTAATGCAATTGGTGGAAAATTCCAAACTGAATGCTTTCGAAGGAGAGGACCAAATCTGCTTCTACATTGTGGAAAATCAGAAATGAGCTACTCCGGCGAAAAATTGGACTGAAGCTTCTCCTTGGCAAAAAATGAACATGAGAGGTCATTTTTCGCTTTCTTTGCGGAAAACTCAAAAAGTGCTTCTCCTTGGCGGAAAACTCAAAAAGTGCTTCTCCTTGCGAAAAATGAGAAAAGTGGTTCTCCTTAATATAATATTCCCTTTAATACATCGGTCCCACCTTCCTAATGCTTGTGGAAAATCACCAAAGAGGTGCGAAACCCGCACAGTGTAAAATTCTCTTTTGCGTAAATTCACCCGAGAGGTGCGAAACCCGCAAAAGGCAAAATTCTCCTTTGTGGAAAATCACTTTCTTAGGTAGAATTCTGCCATGGAGAAGATGATTTCTGAAATCCCGCCGAGCTCATTCTCACTCATTTCTTAACCAAATTGCTCGCCGTTTGTTGCATTAGGATCGTTGAGGCTTGTAGAATCGATCCATACCAGTCTTCGATCTCTGCTTGGGAAAGAACATCAATTGGACCACAAATCTTTGTCGGGTTAGGATCTACAACCTACCCAAAATAATGAGACTTCAGAACAACCCGCTCGGCTAAGAGAAGGAAAGGCAATGATAGGGAAACCCGACAAAGATAGCCTACCTAAGAAAGACTTAGACTTAGACTCAGACTAACCAGACTGACCAGACATGACTCCAAAAATCCTCCACTTTGACAGCATGGGTACAGGATGAAAAGTTGGACAATAGCTGGCTTTGACTGGGGACTTGGGTAGATTATACCCAAGCAAGGGACTCAGTATCTCTGGTTTCTCAAGGAATAACAAAAGGTGGCAACGCAGGAACACTAACAAAAGCAAGCAAAACAGGAAAGAAAGAAAAGCAAGGGAAAGGAGACTAACCTAAGGAACACAGAGAAACAAAACCAAACTATGATACATTACAGGGGATACCTGTTTTCAATCTGCAATTTGATAGAACTTCAAATCTTGACCATTGAAGGTTAGTGGTAACACTTCACCATCTTGATACGCCATTTTGAAAGAATTGTTATCAAATGCCTGGTGGATTATGAACGGGCCTTTCCATAGGGAATCAAACTTCTTATGCATCCCTTTGGGAGCACTTTTCTTATCCCACAATAACACACTATCGCCCACCATGAATTTTCATGGTATTTCCTTTCTGTCAAATAGCTTCTTCACTCATAGTTGATGCTGAGTGATGTGATCTACTATCTTTGCTCTTTCCTCTTCCAGCTTGGTCAAATACAAGATCCTCTTTTCTAATCTGTCTCTGAACGTACCATCCTTGATCACCTTTCTGAGCTTGCTGGTAGCCAATTCTAGAGGTAATGGAAGGCTCACTTCAGTGCCATAAACCAACTCAAAAGGTGAAACACCGATTTCCCTCTTTGGCGTCACCCTGTCCGCCCATAACGCTTCATGCAGCTTTTTATGCCAATTTCTTTGATTATCTTCCACCAGCTTCTTAATAATATTCACCAAATTCTTATTGCTGGATTTGGCCTGGCCGTTTCCCTTTGGGAAGTAATCTGAGGAATGGCTAATAGTGATGCCATGTTCTAAGTAGAAACTGGTAATCTCAACTGATGAAAAATAAGCTGCATTGTCCATCACTAACTTATTCGGGACACCAAACCTAACTAGTATATTTTCTTTAAGAAATTCACATACCACTTCTGAAGTTGTTCTCTTCATTGCCTTAGCTTCCACCCACTTGGTGAAATAATCAGTGGCGGTTATTATGTACTAGTGACCAGCGCTGGAAGCTGGATTAATTGGGCCAATGAAATCAAGACCCCATTGTTGAAAAGGCTCCTCTATCACCACAGGCTTCAATGGGAGAGCAGCTAATTGAGGACGCCCTGAAAACATCTTGCATTTCTCACATTTTGCTACCCAGGAATAGGCATCCTTGGACATCCCAGGCCAGTAGTAGCATTGCCTCAAAATTTTGAAAGCGGTGACGGAGGACGAGAAATGTCCTCCGCAGGCTTCATCGTGAAAAGTTTTCAGCAGCTTCTCTTGTTGTTGTTTATCTACACATCTGAGGAAAGTACTGTTGATCGCCTTCTTAAACAATTTGTCATCCCAAATTATGAATTTAGGAGCCTTTAACTTTAGCTCTCTTCTCTGTTTTGCCGTCAGGCCGTCTGGACATTCTTCATATGTGAGGAAGTAAACAATATCTTCGAACCATGTATCTTGGAGTCCCACAGCAAAGACCAACTTCTTTTCTTCAGATTCCTCTATTTCTTCCGCGATCTTGTTTTCCGTGATTGCTTTGCATAAAGCATTTCCCCTTACCAGTTCAGTGGGCTTAATTTCAATGTCGTATTCCTGCGTCTTTGCTATCCAAGCTCCTCGAGCATTGCAACCCACTTCTTGCTGTGTCAACACACTTTTCACTACTACGTCTAGGACATACACCATAGAATGCGAATGCAAGATGTAGAACCAAAATTTTTTCAATGCTTTAACTACCACAAAAGCATGTTTCTCAATCTGAGAGTATCTTAATTCATGATTCTTCAAGGGAACTCTCATGAAAGCTATAGGGGCCTGAACTCCTTCATCATTATTTTGCATGAGTATAGCTGACAGAGTGTGTTCAGAAGCGTAATAGTAGATGATGAAATCCCACTGATAATTTGGGTGACTCAACACCGGATCATTAGCAATAGCATCCTTGATGCTCAGGAAAGCTTGTTTCCCTGGTTTGCTCCATTTAAAATTTTCATTGGCTTTCATCATATCTACAATGCACTGGGTTATCTCTGCAAAATCTGGTACAAATCTTCTGAGAAAATTGACTTGCCCAAAAAATGACTTCACTCCTGTTCTGTTCAGTGGCAAACTCAATCTTTGAATAGCCTCAACTCGCTCTGGGTCAATCCTGATTCCTTCTTGGGAGACTATGTGACCGAGGAGCTTTCCTTCTGTTACACAAAACACAGATTTCTTCGGGTTGAGGGAGATTCCATGATCTCAGCATCTTTGCAAGACCTTCCTCAAGTCTTCTATGTGGTCTTTTCTTTTCTTCAAAAAGGTGCTGAGATCATCCAGATATATCCCCATGATCCGATCCTTCAGATCAGCAAAATTTTTTCTCATGCACCTTTGAAAAGTAGCACCTACGTTTATCAGACTGAAAGGCATCCTGTGGTATGCAAACGTACCCTAGGGGGTTGTGAACGCCATCTTGTGCTGAAATTTCTCCTCCACTTCAATCTGGTTATAGCCCAAGAATCCATCGAGCATGGACATCATCTCGGACCCAGCCACCGTTTGCAGTAAATAATCCATATTGGGAAGGGCGAAATTGTCTTTAAGAGACGCCTGATTCAAATTTTGAAAATCAACGCAGATTCTGATTTCTCCGTTCTTTTTCCACACAGGCACTATATTAGCTAGCCAAGTAGAGTGATGGATTGGGTAGATAATTCTAGCCTTCAGCATCTTATCTACTTCTCGGAAAATGGCATCTACTATCTTGGGGTTGTAATTCCTCTGTTTCTGGTGAACAGGGACGGTGTCTAGCTTTAGAGGAATCTGATGTTTCACTTTTCCGCCTCTATAACTTTTCAAGTCTTCATAGCTCCAGGTGAAAACATCCTTGTACTCTATAAAGAGTTTCTTGGCGGCTTCCTTCTCTTCAAGTGAACAACATTTTCCAATGTTGAACATCTTGGGGTCATCCAGATCACTGATGTTCACCCCTTCATATTCATTAGTAGTGGGTCCTTTTTTCATCGCCTTCTGCTTTATATAAGCATCATGTCTATTAAACAACTTTTCCAAAGACACAAAATAAGGCGGGATAATTTTACCTTGTAATTGAATCACTTCACCTCACTCTTCTGGTGATTCATGGCTGGAATCCTCTTTATCTCCTTCACCCACATGGTGTTTAGGAGTAGTCTTGTCGCTTTCTAAGAACAAATGTAGGCTCTTGTCATCTTCAAAGACCTGGCACGAATCCATATTGTCTGGAACAGAGGCTCTGTAAACCATCTCGATCTGATACTTCTTGTCTTTAAACTCTGGATGAGGGAACAATAAAGAAGCTGAAACTGCTAGGGAATCAGCCTTGGAATTCAACTCTCTTGGTACTGCTTCAATGGAGAAGGCATCCAGACCTTCTATTTCGTCCCATACCCTATTTTTGTAATTCTTCAATCTATGATTCTTGATAGAGTATTATTTTTTAACCTGTTTCACAATGAGCTCTGCATCACCTCTAGCCTTCAGCAGTCTTATCCCTTTCTCTTTTGCTGCTACAATTTTAAGTAATAGAGCCTCGTACTCTACGGTGTTATTGGTGTTTCCGAATTCCAATTTAAAGGCCATTGGTTCAGGTTCCCCCTGAGGAGGATTAACACGACGCTTGCACCAGATCCTGATGAAGAACAACTTCCATCAAATTCCAGGGTCCATACACCGGAAAGGTTTCTCCCTTCACATGAAGCTCTTTCATCTGGCCTTTCGCTTCTTTCTTCACTCAGAGATTCTTCAGTGAACAACATGTAATTGCCAAATTCCAACTCTTGGTAGAGTATCTGAGCTTTGGGATCATCAGATTTCAGGACGGTGAGTTTAGCTTTTTCTTCAAGCTCCAATTTAACTTTCTTGTTCCCGATCGGTATCATAGCCTGAGACCAGTCTAACTTTATCTCCCAACTTCTACTTAGGAGGAGACCATAGCTTGCCGGGATGTCTGCCACTAGGATAGTCAATAAGAGCTTCTTTTCAGGGTGAGAGGCCAAAGCAACCTGGGCATCTTTAATTTGTCCTAGCAAGGGAACCTGTTTGGAATCCATCGAGTAACATCTCCCATGTACTTCTGTAAGGCTAAGACCTAAGGCTTTGGCCACTGAATGGGGCATGACATTGTTTGACGCTCCAGAGTCTATTATGCAGTTACTTAGTTTACAACCATTAATATACAATGAAACATAGAAGGGATCGGGTTTCTGACCAGGAAAAGTTGCTAACACAGTACATTCATCTTGATGAAACAAGTTAGCTGTCAATGTTTCCTCTTCTTGTTCTGCGGTTACATTGTGATTCAAGTTTGAGACATCCCCTTTACATCTCTCCACTAGTATTTTCAATTCAGAAGGATGTGAAGCTAAATAACCTATAGGGGAAACCTGAATTTTTGCTTCTTCACAAAACTGGATAAAATCAAAAGGTACTTTATCCTTACCCATTTGAGAATTTGAGGCTCCTTGATCAGCATGGGCATAGCTCATGGAAGGAACAGAGTCACCTTTGAGAGGTTGGCTCGAAGACTGGTTCTTGAACTTCTGTCCCCAGGTTAGTACTTGATACGAAGTCCCATCGATGGTAGCATAGCATTCACCTTTGATTTCAGAGTCAGATTTATACTCCACAAATAAATTTCCGGAGTCGCCATTGGAGTATGTATCTAAATCTGCACAAGGAGCTGCTACAGTCAGCTCATTGGTGGCTAACAACTACATCATACGGACGGTCTCTGGGTAGTTCTCCCCGTCATGATCTATAGTTAAATGAAACACACACATGTTCCCTTTCTTGGGTGCTGCCTCGATCTGTAATCTCGGCTGGGTGCCTGTAAGCTGCAGGAACTTATTGTCTGCACCTCTTCCTGGCACATTCTGAAAATTTTGATGATAGGAGTTGTTGAAACCTGATAATTGCTTCTTCATCACGACCAACTCATTTGACAACTTCTAAAGCATTTCATCCGATGACGTAGTATTGCTGGAGCTTCCCTTGGTTTGAATCTCCCTTTTCCACTTTCCCACGGCGATCAAGTCATCTTTGCACTCAATGGCTCTTCTTTGTGCGTCTGCTAAATCAGCAGGGCGTGCCCGTCTTAAGTCATAATTTACATCCGGAGGCATTGCGCTTATGAAGAACGTTTTGAGATTACCGGTAGTAGGCCTAGCAGTAGTAGGGATTCTTGATGGACGTCAATTGCGTTAACAGAGCATGCTCATCTTCTGTACTCTTAAATCGGGCTTCAAACACCATTCTCATCATGTTCTAGCTAGTGATAGAGCCATCATCCAGATGGTAGAACCAATCTGTGGCACTCTCTCTTAGAGTCTCAATGAATAATCTTACAGCAACGTCCTCATGTGCCACCCCCAAGATAGTAGTGGCTGCAAAGAATGCTTTAATATGTTCATCCGGAGTGACCTGTCCGTCACCAGAAAAATTAGGGAAATTCTTCCTTGACCCCGTAGGAAGTAGATGATAAGCCGCTAACACTAAAGGTCCAAGTGTTGTAGCCCATGGAGCAGCCATGATAGCCCTTGCACTATGTGGTGGAAAATTGACAACCGAGGGAGTATTGATATCGTGAAGAGTCAATACCTGGCAAGTGCTTTGTGAAGTGATTTGATTCCTAACAGGGGAAGCCGGTCTACTCTGACTCTTCTTCTCTCCTCTTCTTTTAGGAACCTCTAGGATGGGAAAACCAAGCTCTTCTAGCTTGTCAAACGTAGGATCTCACCCACCCCATTCTCTTGTACTCCTGAGGAAATTTGTGCATTCCAGGGTGCTAATAAGAGTTTACTGCTGGGCTTCTCTTTGTTCTTTTCTTTCTGCTCTTCAGATATTCCTCTTTTGAACATCTCTTTCTAAAGCTTTCACCCTTCTTTCTTCTTCCTCTAATACCTGGCTCACGTTTCTGTAATTCTCAACGTTCCTCCTATACCTCCAAACAAATGTATTGAGAGACGAGATTATGTCTTCTTGATCATCTTGAAAACCAAGGTTTGGTTGGAGCACTGGAAAGATATTCTCATGAGGGAGTACCATTTGTCCTCATGATATGATGTACTAATCGAGAGACTATTCAAGTCCCCACTAGAGTCACCAAAAATCTATGGGTAAATAGATTTTTCCTTTCTTGTACCTTATGACAATATGACTCTTGATGCCCGAATGATGAAAAAAATCCGCTTACAACAGTTGAAAAGCCATCTTCTGATGACTATCTTTTCTCTGAATTTATATGTACAACTCCCTATGTGAATGATTTTCAAATAATTATGTCTTATTCCTAAATATAATTCAGGTGTGCTATTAACCCGAGAGCAGAAGAGGCAAACTAAACTAAGACTAGCTAGAACTTAGCTCAGGCAGGAAAAAGCATTCTTAATCTAAAACTCAGCAATAAGGCTCACAAATCCTATGAGTTCTTATGCTCAGCAACTACCTATAGAGATATAGATGCAATGATGAAAGGTTCTAATGACTCCTCCGAACATCCCACATCACATCCTACTGAGGTTCATTCACATCCTCAAAACACAGGAATGAAACATCCTTTCTTTCCTACTGCAATTCAGATTAAGAAAAAGAATCATGCATTAACAACTTCTACCTAGCTCTTCCCTGAATA
>MU223077.1:3823692-3879239 GCA_018584345.1 Thuja plicata | reverse complement strand
GCAATATCCAAGCTCAAATGCTCAAATGCTCCTCCAAAATTGCTCTCCAAACCTGCAACATAACAATACTAAAAACTCTAATATGAAAATGAGGAGAGATTTCCTTATATAGGAAAGTGAACAGTTGTGATTAAGAGGCAAAAATAAAAGGCTACGATTAAGAGGCAAAATCCCACCATTTAGGAAGATGTGATGAAAAAGGATTTTTATTTTATTTAATTTAATTTATTTCCTTTTTCAGCAAATAAAGTGCTTTAAGTGGGGATTTTTATTTATTTAATTAAAAGATGGGTTTTTCTTTCAACTAAATAAATTAAAAGAATTTTATTTAATTAAATGGGGGAAATTGAATTTAATTAAATAAGTTAAAAGGGAGAAATTAAATTTAATTAAATAAGTTAAATTTTATTCAATTAAAAGGGAGATTAAATCTTTTAATTAAATAAGATAAATTTTATTTAATAAAAAGAAAATTAAATCTTTTAATTAGATAAAAATGATCAAACTTTAGGAAATATTCAAATAATTGAATAATTGAATTAATTACAATTTGATCAAGGAAATTGATTTGAATTGAAAATATTCCAAAGCATTGATTCAGAAATTTGTAAAATGATAAAATAATAAATGGGGCCCAAAGTCTAGGAAACCATTTTAGGGTGCATACAACTATCACTCTAAATGTAAATAACATTTCTATTGGACCTCTAGAAGTTGTGAAACCTCATCTCATAGACTTTGATCGCAATTCTTCTCTTGATACCTTTAGTACCGATGATGATTTAGAAAATTTCTTAGAGGCATATGATGATCTTCCTTAGTTTCATCATAATACAAGAATGCCTTATTTTCTGAATGCTGAAGCATATTGTGGGAATAGATTGACTCTAAACATCATCCTAATTTACATTTTCCCATGGATGTTTCAGAAAAAAGTAATCTCTTGATTACTGAAACCATTGATGTGAAAATGGATCCTAATGACCCTCATAAAGTGATAAAATTAGGGCAATGCTTAGATGAGGATGAATGCAAAAAACTTACTTCTCGTCTTCTTGAATCTCTTGATATTGTTTCTTGGGCTTATTTTGGTATGCATGGTATTGATTCTAAAATTGTTACACATAACATTGTTATCACTCCTAATGTGAAGAATGTCAAACAAAAAATACGTAAGATGAATCATAGTATTGCTATTCTTGTGAAATCTGAAATATAAAAGCTTTGTTGTGGTTGTTTTATCCTTCCTATCAATTATTCTCCTTGGTTCTCAAACATTATTGCAATATCCAAGGGTGATAATTAAATAACGATGTGAATGGTTGATTTTTGTGACCTTAATAAATATTCTTTGAAAGATGATTTCCCCATCCTGAACATTGATATGATTGTGGAATCCGTTGTGGTACATTCTTTGTTATGTTTCATGAATGGTTTCTGTGGTTATAATCAAATATTCATCCCTCATCAAGATCAACACAAATTCACTTTCATTACTCCTTGGGGAATATTTTATTGAGTTCTTATGCCTTTAGGATTAAAAAATGTGGGTGGTACATATCAATGTGCTATGATGCTTATCTTTCACAATTACATTCATAACTTCCTTGAAGATTATGTTGATGACATTCTCAGTAAGTCCATTTCTCATAAGGATCATGTGCATGTTCTTAGACAAATACTTAAATGAATACATAAATATAACATGCCCTTGAATCCTCAAAAATGTACTTTTGGTGTTGATAGTGGAAAGCTTCTTGGATTTATTATCTCTAACTGAGGCGTTGAGGTGGATACTAACAAAATTGATGATATTATTAAAATGCCACCTCCTTGAAACATTTCACAACTTCATAGTCTACAAGTAAAAATTCAAGTTGTTTGTATGTTAAACCTCGTGGATCATACAATTCTTTTCACATCCTTGTTAAATAAAGATACACTTTTCTGTTGGAATGAAGAGTGTTAAAAATCATTTGAAAAATTCAAAAAATATCTTGCTAATCCTCCTATTTTACAACCTTCTCAACATGATAGACCATTCTTCTTATATACTTCATCTTCTTCCAATGCCTTAAGTATTATCTCATCTCAACACAATAATAATGGAAAAGAATGAATAGTGTATTACATTAGTAGAATATTAGTGGAATATGAGACATGATATAATACAATATTAAAGAAATGTCTTGCATTATTTTTTTCTTGTCAGAAACTCTGACATTATCTTCTAAATGTTGAAGTCAATGTTATTGTTAAATTTGATCATTTGAAACATCGTTTATCTAAAACTGACTTGTCAAGGCATTTAGCTAAATGGGATTTTCTCCTTAGTGAGTTTTATTTAAATTTTGTTTCTAAAAAAAAATAAAAGGAAAAGATTTGATAGATCACCTTGTTGAGGCTCCTTCCTCTCTTTCAGATTCTAATCTTATTACTTTTCCCAATGAGTCAGTCTTACAAATAGACACTTATGATACTTGGGAATCGTACTTTGATGGGTCTCGATGTCAAATTGGATTTGGTGCTGGTTTTATTATTATATATCCAGTAAAGAAGCGTATTCCTTTGTCATATCATCTTAATTTACCTTTTACTAATAATATTGTGGAATATGAACCCCTTATTACTGGACTAAATGCATCTTTATCCCTTAAGATTAAAAAAAACCAATATCTTTGGCGACTCACAATTGATTGTGCAACAGATCAATGGAAATTATCAAAATAAGCATGCTAATTTGTCATGCAATATAGGGACTTAGCTTTAAGTTTTCTTTATAAGTTTACTTTTCATTCTATATCATCACTACCTCGAAAAGATAATCGACACACAGATTCTATGGAAAGTTAAACATCTCTTATCTCTTTAGAGGATAATATTTAAAGTTATCAACTCACCATAAATAATCTTTTCACTCCTACTATTTTTGAAAGATGTAGCATCAATACTTCTTGTCTTAGCCTACTTTCGGATGAATGGTATTCACATATCTTCATTACCTAAAAGATGTTACCTTTCTTGAATGGGCAACATGAAATACTAGAGCTCAAATTTGGAAGATTGCTACAAGATACATAATTCTTGTTGACATTCTCTATAGGCATTCTTATGTTGGTCTTTTACTTAGATTCCTATATAAAATTGATATCCCTATTTCTTTACAAGAAGCTCATTCAGGATCTTGTTGTGGCCATTTTGGTGGAAAGTACTTAGTTAACAAAATCCTTCATATGGGATATTATTGGAGAACTATGGAAACAGATTGTTTTGACTTTGTCAAATGATATCCTCAATGTCAAAATCATTGTAGGCTTATCCATCCCCCATGCACATGAACTTCACTCTCAGGTAGCTTAATAGACCTTTATCTTTTGGGGTCTAAACATTATTAGAAAAATATCACATCCCTCTTCTCAAGGACATATCTATATCATCACTGCTACTTATTACTAAACTAAATGGGTAGGAGTGATTCCTCTTCGCTCTACTACAATCAATCTCATTTGCAATTTTATTCTTCCAAAAATCATTGCTAGATTGGTATTCTGTCAAAGATAGTTTTTGATAATTGTACTACTTTTGAAAATAAGGAAGTGACAATTGTTTTGGATAAATATTGTATCAAGAAATGTTTTTCTACTCGTTATTATCCCCAATATAATGGTCAAGTTGAGCCATCTAACATGATTATAACTTAGTCTATGGTGTTGAGGACATTATTCCTTTGGAGTTAGAGACTCCCTTATTAAGAGTTTCCTTTAATGGTAGAATTGATACTCACACTTTCAGAGAACAATGTCTCCAACAACTTGAAATGTTAGTAGAACAACACATTAATGCCCTTTAACATATCAAACCATATCATAAATATATTCAAAATTAATATAGCAATAAATTGATTTAATGTTCTTTCTTGGTTGGAGATCTATTACTTTAGGAGAATTAGTGTAATGCTAATTCTCTACCTCACGAGAAGCAAAAGTTAAGTCCTAATTATATTTGTCTTTACATCAATATAGAAGTTTATAGCTCTAGCACATATAACTTAGGTAATATGAATGGACTACCACTTAAGGACCCTATAAATTCTATGCACTTGCATCGCTACTATGCCTAACCTCTCTCTCTCTCTCTCTCTCTCTCTCTCTCTCTCTCTCTCTCTCTCTCTCTCTCTCTCTCTCTCTCCNCCCTCTCTCTCTCTCTCTCTCTCTCTCTCTCTCTCTCTCTCTCTCTCTCTCTCTCTCTCTCTCTCTCTACACGTACTTGTATTTTCTTAATATTTTAGAGCATTACGTGTTACTGCACGTCTTGCTTCATTTTTGACAAAAATCTTGGAATGTTTGTCTTGGATATTATGTATATTATATTAATCATTCTTTATTAAGATAGTACCTAGAAGATACTTCCACATTTTCTTTTCAACAATATTATGTTAGAATATATTTGTATTTAGTTATTCTTTGAGCTAAATTACATGTCTATATATTTAACTAAGCATTTGATTTTTACCACATGTGTAGCACTTTTAATATTTATGTTATTAATAAAGATATTACAAGTAGACATAAAAGATCAATATATAACAATTTTTTTGTAAATAGTCGACACTGTTCAAAATTTTCTCTATATATCTAAACATCTATGCTCTAATCACTTCTCGTCCATAGGATGGTGAATCCCTGATCTCTCAACACAATGGTGAGAATAAGGTGGCCATGGTATGATGGGTGGTCTATGAGAAGCTTATGTTGAGGAATAGCTCTTAGATGACGATAAAAACAAGCTTCAACTATAGAAGTTGGCAGAGACCCGACATCAGCATTAGGAGATGCGAGCTAGACAACTCTCTCAATAGTTGTAGGTCTACCTACATGGGTGTGAAAAAATTGTTGTGTTGACCAACATATCATTGTGCCTCATATCTCACCTAAAAGGAGGATGTTATCCTTGATTCTATAGTGATATCTCTAATGACATAACTCATAAAGTGTCCCCATCACCTGGCTCCAACTAAAACATACGTAATATTAAGTGCATTATAATTATGCATATATATAAATTTATATTTAAACAATTCTAATCTTTGTATACCTAGACCCCCTCCTAATGGGTAGGATTGACAGTAGGTGGACAAATTGAGGCTTTCACCTGGGATTCTATTGTGAGAATGGAATGGCTATAATATCCAAGCTCTGGGACACCAAAATATATAGGGGAGGCACATCTGAGGAGGCTCTTGATAATTGAACATGTAGAGGATTAGAATATACTCCCCTTTGTGTGCTCCTCTTCTCTTGCAATATAGTCCTCTACCATGGTTTTTGCCTCTGACATATCTCTTAGCTTCTCATACTCTCAGTTCTCCTCTCTGATATCCTTGTTATCATCCTCCTCATTATTATCCACCAGCTCCATGTTGTGCTCTAAAGAACAGCCTAAGACATATGGTAGTGTACAGTCTTATAGGAATATGGGTGTCATTCCATTCATGCTAATATATCTAAGGCACTCTCTACTAACATTAAAATCATCCACTGTCACGTCTATCTCAATTTTTTTCTCTCCCCCTAAATTTGTGTCCTCTACATCATCCATAGTAGGTTGTGTTATGGTCCCAGAGCCCTCTCTATACCATTTCCCATGGGAATATTTGGAAATTGATGATGGATGTGTCTATGTCAGACAAAACTGGCGCATAACTCTATCAAAATAGAAAGGAACTTCTACATAGTTGTGTCTCCCCTCTAGATATATTTTTCTATTTAAGCATATCATTTGTATATTTGTATATCTCAAAGATAGCATGTGTCTTTATGGTCTCCATATGATATTGGTGCCCTACAATTTATCTATGGTGACCATCCAATATATCATATCTCCTAACTAACACATCCCACTTAGTGGATAACCAAAGGTCAGTGACTGATTTTCATATATGATCAACGGGTATCCCTCTGGTCTAGTGTATGTGATGTTATCAAACATCTAATAGTGTAAAAACTACTAGACTCTATCTCTCATATCTCACAAACTTGATAAGCTTGTAGTATATATGGGCTATCATGTTCCTACCCCACGACTATGCTACCCAGACTCTTTCCATCCTCCAAAATACATAGACCAATGGTGTCAAGAATGTAGTGCCTTTCGTATGAAGAGAAACCACAATGATAACAATGCATAATTAAATTATCCTGATCAAATGTACCTCACTTGTAGCATGAAATATGGCCTTCATCTAAATTTGGTCACTGCGAGTGCAAAGATGAGACCACCCACCTCAGTACCTTTGATCTCTCTCCACTTTTGTATCATCTCTATTTGTGAGGAATATTACCGTTTGTCCATGGATAGGTAGTTGTAGGATTTTATATGCATCCTTGAGAGTCACCATCATCTCACCTAAAGGTAGATGGAAGGAACATGCAAAATCATCCCATCTCTCTATCAGTGCCATCAACATGGTTCGGTGAAATAAAATCTAGGGCAAATGATAAACCCAATTTAGACCAACATTTCTCAATAGATTCTTATCATGTAGATTTAGTAATGTGTATTGTGCTCAAAGGAATCCCATGGTCTTTATGGAATAAATTTCTTGCAATATTGGCATGTCCTACAACCATAAATCAACAAGAGGCCACTAGTACGCCATTCTAATCAAGCTTAATCTATCAACAATGCAAAAAATAGAAACACCTATGTGCAGGTTGATTTCCTAGGTATAGCTTGAACTTCTGGGTATAGAAAGAAATCCTTCCCACATATAGGTTGAATTCCTAGGTATAGATCAAATTTTGGGGTATAGGTCAATTTTCTATTTTTATAGGTAAAAACAACAACATTAGATCACAATAATCAACATCCTACATGTACAACAAAAGGATAGGAATGCTAAATGAAAATATGAAGCACAACAATTGAGACATACCTCATTAAGGGGCGTGTCCTCCCGGACTAATCTCCTTAGTACTTCGAGTGTTGTCATCTCTAATGCTATCTTCTTCAACATTTTCTCCTTCTCGCTTCTTCTTCCTCTTCACAAGAGAACAATAAATGTAAGAATAAAAAATAAGATTCTCAAAAGACAATATCTAACTTATAAGTTATTTTATAACTACTTAGTTTTTTATTATTTTCTATCTAAGTTTTATGAATATCTCTCCTTATTAATACCTCTCTGTAATCATTTCATCATAACTTGAGCTAGGAAACTCTGATTTCTAAACTATTATAGGCATTGCAATTGTGATTTAGTGTCCTTTCTATCTAAATACTTTTTGAAAAAAATGATTTTATCTTGAAAGGTTTTGAAAATAATTTTTCAACAATTTGTCTTCACAATTCATCGGGGTAAACATGATTCCCTATTTCACCTTGCTAATAGAAAGCTGAAACAAGGGGTCATATAGCTACCCGTGAACTTCACCATGTTCCTTAGTAAGTCCTAGGTGATCTATGATTATCACTAACACATGGTTTTGAAGGATGAAGTTACTAATAATTTTTTTCTAAAATCTAGGTGTGATGGAATTTGAAATATCTTTTTTATAGTTACTTGTGTTCTATCTACTTTAGCTTGCATATACACGTAGTGTCATATACTACTAAAGTGGGGGCTAAATGTATCATCTTAAATTATAAGAAATTGTATTCTCTATAATTTAGTGGTTTTTTAGCACCATCTTTAGTGTGTTTATATTATATATTTTCATTAGAATTACATTTAATGAACTTCTAATTTAAAATTAATTACTTTCCCTCTTTACCTTGTGGAAAAGTAAAGGTGGGATCTAATTACATCCTCATTTTTTCCCTCTTTTCTACTTGCAAATAATTAAGGTAGGATATTATCTATAGTCATCCTCCTCTATCTTTTCTCCAATAACAAAATTTATTTCCCTAATGGGCCTTATATTTGGTAATTCTAATATTTAAATGAATTTATGCTAATTTTTCATACTAATATTTTCATTTCTCCCTAAACCACGTGACATATCTTTTCAACCCCACATCTTAACCTTGAAACTAATACCCTCTGAGTATAGGCCTAAACTGGTTTAACCTATACCTAGTATAGGTCGAACTACTTTTGAACTATACCTTAGGATTTTAAATTTGATAGGCTTGAGGCCTAATGCAAGGTGTTTTCACTTTGAGTTTGCCCTTAACAAATTGAGTCCTAAAGCCACTTTATAAGAAACCTATTTGCTTCATTTTGACATATATAGGGATAGATGATAAATGAGTAGATAGAATCAAGTGCAAGGTGGACATTCCAATTTTATCTGAACAAGAAATTGCAAGATGGAAGCTTAAACTTGAGAACAGTCATTTGAAGCAAGGATTGATTATTGAAGATGTGATGCACAAGCTTCTGAGGGTGATAAATTTTGACTTAGATGTGGGTTTTAGCTAAAATTTTATAAGCAGATGTGTCATGAGGAGTTATTGGGATTGTGGACTGAGGTTTTCATGATTGGTGGCTATTTCAACCTTTTTTTGAGAGCCAAGAATATCATCTTGGCCTCAAAAATTGTATTTTCTTGGGAAGAATTAGGATTGATAGGATGGGTTTTGGAAATTACCAAATGGAAAAAATAAGTTTTTTTTTTTTCTATTTTTCTATAAAATTTGCTAACTATGGTAATTTTCAGAATTGTAATAAGTAGGAGTTTTCTTTCATTTTAAGGTAGAGTAAGTTGGATAATTTTAATGAAGAATGTCAAGTTCTGCAATTTTGTGTTGTGTATTTTTTTATTTTTTGTTCTTGAAGGTTTTGGGCTACATCTTTTGGTATCAAAGTAGGATGATGGCTAGGAGAGAAAGAGGAAGAGGAAGAGGTATTACCCAAACATAGAGAGATATGATAAAGTTGCAAAGACAAGTAGAAGAACACGTGAGCCGATTTGAAAACCAAGGATTACAAAGAGAAGGAGATGAATCTAATGGAGAGGGGAGGCAAGGAGATGAAGAAATAGAAGAAGCACAAGAAGAAAAATTGAGTTTCGAAGAGAGGACACTCAGAGTCTTAGAGGGAAAAAAATTAAATGATGAAGGTTGATGTTTCGGACTATGCAGGTAGTCTTAAGGCAGAGGAAGTGATAGATTGGTTGAACGAGATGGGAAATATTTTTTAATGGAAGTCTATGACAAAAGAAAAGAAGATGAGGTTTCCATGTACCAAGTTAAAGGGACATGTGATGATTTGGTGGGATCATCTATAAAATGAATGAATAAAGAAAGGGAAGGATAAAATCAAGACATGGACAAAAATGGAGAAAAACATCAGATAAAAATTCTTACCTATGGATTATGCTCAAACACTCTTTTGAAGGTTTCAGAATTTGAAATAGAACTTGTCTTCTATGCAAGATTATACAGATGAATTTTACAGGTTGTCCATCCATATAGAACATCAAGAAAGTAATAAACATATGGCTGCAAGGTATTTGAATGGTTTGAAATTCACTATTCAAGATGAGCTAAGTATGCATCAGATCAACTATATGGAGGATACCTATCAGTTGGCTCTAAAGGCTGAAGCAAAACAAAATAGGTAGTACAATCAGAGGAATAGAGGAGGACAAAGAGGTACATCAACTCCATTTTGAGGAGGGTCAAGTTCCCATCAAGGAAGTGAGAAACAAAAAATAAACTCATCACAATATGTCAAATCAGAAAATAGGAAGGGGGTTTGAATGTTGTAGAGGCTATGGTAATGGAAGTGGATGTGAAGGCCAAATAATCTCATTCACTTCTTTTAGATGTAGATAAGAAGGACACAAGGCCTTTGAGTGTTACAATTTTAAGATGCAAGATGGAAATAAAGGAGGGCCATCCAGAGTGAACCTAGTCCAGGTTGACAATGAAGTATATGAACAAGAAGTGTCTCTAAATATCAAAGAAAGTCTCATGATGAGGAGGATAATGATTATTCCAGAAAAGGAAGCTATAGAGGAGAAAGGTGATCATGATTCATGGCTCAAAATCCAAATATTATAAACAAGGTGTACCTTAGGTGGAAAGGTATGTCAAGTAATTGTTGATGGAGGTAGTTGTGAGAACATGGTTTCTAAGGAAATGGTGGAGAAGCTAAATCTCCAGTATGAAAATCACCCTCATCCCTATCAGATTGCATGGTTCAAAAAGGGTAATGAAGTTATGGTAGATAAGAGTTTCCTTTTTAAATTTTCCATAGGAATGGTCTACAAGGATGAGTTATGGTGTCATGTGATTCCAATGTATGTATGCCATGTCCTCTTAGATCGACCCTCATAGTATGATAGAAATGTTATTCATAATGGAGAAAATAATACTTACACCTTCTAGAAGGATGGATCTAAGGTAATCTTGTTACCTCTCAGCGATGAAGGCAAAATTAAAAGTGTGTTATCTAAAAAGGAACTTGTGGAGGAGATGAAACTAACAGGGTGTTGTTATGCATTGGTAGTGCAAGGAGGGAAAGAGGAAGAATTTACAATACTGCTAGAAGTAGCTACAGTGTTGGAAGAGTACTCATATGTCACTCCAGAGGAACTACTCGATGGGATCCCCAAAAATGAGATATCCAACATCATATTGATGTTATTCAAGGAGCAAGTATTCCCAATGAAGTGGCTTAAAAAATGAGTCTGACACGGCATGTAGAACTGAACAAATAGGTAACTGAGATCACACATAAAGGTTTAGTGCAGGAAAGCATAAGCCCCTGGTCTATGCTAGAGTTAATGACCCCAAAGAAATATTGAACATGGAGGATCTGCACAGAAAATCAAGAAATTAATAGGATATCCATTAGGTATCATTTTCCTATCACTCGTTTAGATTATATAATGGATGTTCTTGCCAGAGAAACATATTTCACTAAGATTGATCTGTGAAGTTGGTTTCATGAGATCCGCATCTGAGAAGGGGACGAATGGAAAACTACTTTCAAAACTAGGGATGGTTTGTATGAATGGAAGGTTATGCCTTTTGCTTTATCAAATGCACCTAGCACTTTTATGAGACTGATGAATAATGTGTTGCGTCCCTACATTAGAAAGTTTGTAGTAGTTTATTTTGATATTATACTGATTTTTAGTAAGGGAAGGGAAGAACATCTGCAACACTTGAGGATAATATTAGGGGAATTAAGAAGAGAGAAACTCTGTGCTAATTTGAAGAAGTGTAGGTTCATGCAAGCGAGACTAGTTTTTCTGGGATTTTTCATTCCTGCAGATGGTATCAAGAAGGATCCAGAGAAAGTTTGAGCCATTCTTAAATGGCTTAGTCCACGTAGTATCACCGAGGTGAGAATGTTTCATGGCTTGGCTAATTTCTATAGAAAGTTCATTTATAATTTTTGCAACATTGTAGCACCTGTGACAGATAGCACTAAAGGTCAGTAGTTTTAATGAACCAAAGAGGTTGAAGAGAGTTTCTAGTATCTAAAGAAGAAGGTCATTGAAGCTCCTAAATTAGCCTTACTAGATCTTCATAAAGTGTTTGAAGTGGACTGTGATGCCTCACATGTGGGAATTGGTCTTGTACTCAGCCAAGAAGGTAGGCCCATTGCTTATTTTAGTGAAAAAATGAATGATGTGAAAATGAAATATTCCACATATGATATAGAGTTCCATTCAATTGTGAAAGATTTGAGTATTTGGATCCATTATCTGGTACCCAAAGAATTTGTTTTGTTTACAAACCTTTTTTCTCTAAAATACCTGAACATACAAATAAATTGAGCAGTAGACATGCAAAATGGGTCTCTTTCCTTCAAGGGTTTACTTTTGTTCTGAAGCATAAATTAGGGGAATAAAATCAAGTTGCAGATGCCTTGAGAAGGCGTGTTGTGCTTCTGACCATTATGGAAACATAAGTAGTTGGATTTGATGCGATCAAAGAATTGTACGAATGTGATAGTGACTTTTGGGAAGTTGTTCATCAATTGAAGAAACTAGTACCTTTTCACACAGACACTATTCAAGGTTAGTATCTTATGCAAGATTGTTATTTATTAAACAGAAAACAATTGTGCATTCCTGTAGGCTCAATGCAAGAAAATACTATTAGAAAATTTCATATTAGTGCTATGGCTAGGAATTTTGGAAGTATAAAACAATACCCTTGGTAGAAGATAAGTACTACTGGCCAAAGATGAAGCAAGATATCACGAGGTTTGTGGAAAAGAGTCAAATTTTTCAAGTAGCCAAAGGGCACTCCCAGAACACTAGATTGTAAATTCCATTGCCAGTACCAGTAGGACCATGGACAAACTTGAGTATGGATTTTGTATTGGGACTACCACATACACAATTAGGTAATGACTCTATCTTTGTAGTTGTGGATTGATTCTCAAAAATTGTTCATATCATTTCTTGTAAGAAAAATAGTGATGTCACTAGGGTCACCGAGTTATTCTTTTATGAAATAGGAAGAATGCATGGGGTTCCAAAAAAAATCACCTCTGATCGGGATACTAATTTCTTGAGTCATTTTTGTAGGACCTTATGGAAGAAGATAGGGAAAAACTTACATTTTAGTAGTGCTTATTATTATACACTAAATTTTGCACCCTGCTAAGCGCTTGAGCCTAATAATCTAGTATAAAATGGGAATCACTTCTAGGTTGTGGGACCTCTACTAACTGAAGTGAATCCTTTGGATTCTAGTTTGGTTCCTCATGGATAATCACCTTCTTTTATTTTAAACATGAAAGTAAACTTGGGAGGAAAATGGATAGAAGGAGAACTAAAGAGAACTGACTGAAAATATCCAATTTAACCTACTAGGTGATGCACCGAAGGTAACATAAATAAAAACAAAGAGACCAAAACTAGCATGAACTTTCTTGGAACTAACAGAACACAACTTCCTGAATAGGGTTGCATAAATATTTCATAGAGAGGTCTGAAATGAAAAGAGGCTATTCAGGGAAAGAGAAAATTTCACAAACAATAGTGTATTCATTAGACTATACAAAGACTTTGACCTGTAAATAGACATTCACTCTAGAAAATAGGCACAAAAATGAGACAAAATGATAGGGGATTAAGGAATATCCACAAGATCATCTAAATCAAATCATTCACAATAGTGCAAAAAGATGTAGGAAGAAAGAGGGCTCAAGAACTCCAGTATTTCTCTAATACCAGCCACTATATTATAATTCAGAGAAGAGAAATAGAGACAAGAAGGCCTAGGGAGAGATAAAATATCAAAAAAATCCTTTGCATAATCTAGAAATCAATGAGAAATTACAAACTAATGAAAACCTAAGAGCAGAGAGAATGCCATAGAAATTTCTGTATACGCTGAAAAACCCCCCTAAAAAGGTCTCTAACACTACTTATATATATCTTCCCCTATCATACAGGCTTGGGGGTCAATTCATAAATGAGTTAGGGTAGAACTAGCGTTACAATATATATTCAATAAATAATATAGAAACCCTAAAATAATCAATGCAATCGGTAAATATCTCAAAAGATTAGATATGGTTATGAATATATCTCTAATCACCATAAATTTAATCAGAATAAGTGGCAGACTCATCTACCCTATCTGAGTCTTTGTTTTTATTGTCAGTGCCTTGAGCCTCTAAAATCATATTTGAATATTTGAATATCTATTTATTAACTATCATAGGTGGCGTTGGTGCTGGTATCAACGGTTTAGATTTGAATCTATTTTCCTTTAAAAACAATTTGTTGATCTTTATCCTCATTTTCATTCTTTATTTTGTCCTTGAGTTTAGATGTGATCACAGACATATGGCATCCTGGCAGAATGCCTCAAAGATTAAGTATCTTCATCTTGGCCATCAAGGGATTACTCCCATTATCATATCTTCTTTACTTGATGTGTCTTTATCTTTTATTTTCAACCCAAGACCTTTGACTTCATTAGTGCCACATGTCATCTCAATGCTATGCCGTGATTATTAGATTTTGATCACTTTTTCATTGAGGCTTTATGCCATCTATCCAATCAAATGAAACTTGATAGGTCTTTAACTTTAGTTCTTTTTGACTCAGCTTGACCCACCATGGACACATGTCTTCAAGGTGTGATTCCTTAATGGATATATTTCGAGCATATTTTCATTGAGGCTTTACGCATACCACTCGATTAAATGGGAATTGCTCAGTATTTACTTTTTCTTTGAACTTACCCCTAACTCTGCTTTGACTCATCCTTAACCCTAGCTAACTGAATTTGTGTATGTCTCTGAGTCGATAGATCATTTTCTTAACCATGATTTTATTGCGAGATCACACACCAGCCACAAGATCAGATCCAAAATCAATGATCTCTGCTTAATCCCCAGCCCATAGCATAATATTCCATTTCATTGTGAGATCATGAGACAACCATGAGATTGAAACTTGATCGATGGTACAAAATTCATCCCTACAAAATTTGAACCATAACTTGACTTCAACTGCCTTAACCCAGGTTTATTCAGGGATTCATCGACTGAAGGAAAATCCAACTCGAAAGATCATTTCCTAACTCAAGGTTTTATTTCAAGACTTTGCACAATGGATATGATAAAAATTAGATCAATGGCTCAGATCTTAACTCGACAAGCCCATCTTCAAATTTACCTGACTTAACCTTAACCTTAGTCTATTTAGAGATCATGCAAATGAAATAAAGCTCGAAGTCACGAGATCATATTATAACTCTTGGGTTTATCATCAGATCACCCACAAGCCACAAGATTTGATCTACATCAAAGGCCGTGATTCTTTCAGAGATCTTGCAACTAAAGAAAAGAAATCAACCATACATAAACCTTGAGTTTATCTGGAGATCACAAGATAATCTGAGTCGCTGAATTATGAAACACTTTGACTAACTATGGTTTCATTACGAGACTTCCCACACAGGACACGATAAAATCAAGATCAATGGTGCATGTTAGTTCTCCAGATAAAAATGGCATAGTCCATTTCCTTTTGAGATTATGTGACTAAGGAAATCTCAAAGTCATGTGATAAAATGAAATATCCCTTATGGGTTGCACGAATAAGAGAAAAACAAGAAAATGTAAATGCACACATGACTTTATAAAACACGTAAATTATTCAAAAAAGGTAATGAAGAAATAGACCAAGTCACGGATGAGCTAGGGTTTTAATCATGAATATCAAAGGGTTTCTTGAAATTAGGTCTTAAATATGAACAAGGGTAAAATAGAGACCAAGAAAAAATGCAGAGAGAAAGATTAAGACAATGAATCATGTAGAATTCATACAAGCTAGGCTCTACACTTGTGGGAGCCTCATTTACTCCACTTGTAGCCAACATTTATAGAAACAGGAAATTTAGGTAACATTTTTGGTGATTTTTGTTGAATGTAAGCCTGCTAGACATAAAACTAGTGGCCTTATGAAATTCCATTGGGCATCGAAGTATACATTTGAGCACACAAAAACTTCTGGGAAGGAAGGAGGATTGAAACTAGGAGGAGGGACAACAAACCAAAATATGGAAAAGGACTGTACAAGCATAAACAACAACTAACTATGCAACACACTTTAAGGAAAGCAAGAAAATCTAATCTACAAAGCATAACAAAAGCATGAAACTTAATTACAAAGGTGCACAAACCTCAAAATAACGCTTTAGGTGAAATCCATTGACAGAAGTTGGCAAAGCCTCTCCTCAAGAGTTGATAGCTGGAAAGGATCATACTTGTTGCACTCGGTGATCACAAATGGACCTCCCCAAAAAGAGTCAAATTTGGTATGCCTGCCAGGCCTGGATGTGAACTCATCCCATTTGACAACTATATCCCCAACATTGAAGTTCCTTGATCTGTCTCTCCTATCAAATATCTTCTTGGTTTGCATATGTTGGAACTCCATGATTTGCATAGATTTCTCTCTATTGTCTTCCAACTCCATGAGCTGAGCATACCTTACCTGCAGAGGGTCTCCTTCAAAGAGGAAAAGTTGGGTATAAAGGTCCAAAGCTGGTAATTCAATTGAAATAGAAAATTTAGCTTCCCTTCCATAGACTAGCATGTATGGAGAATTCCCAATGATCTTCTTGGGAGTGATCATGTCTAACCATAAGGCAGACTTCTGTTTAGAGTGCCAATCTCTTTAATTTTCTTAAAGAGTCTTCTTGATTATCCTAATCAGGTTCTTTTTTGTAGACTCTACTGAACCATTACCTTGAGGCTAATAATTGGAGCTTGTGTTTAGGTAAACATCATGTTTAATTTCCCATTCAGTGACTCTTAGGCCTATGAAAGCAAGTGCATTATCTGATATGATAGAGTCTGGGGTCCCAAACCTATGAATTATATCACCATAAAATCCCAAGACAATGCTCTCATTTGCTTCCTTTAGTGAAATAACCTTAGTCTTGGTGAAATAATCAGTTGAAGTGATTATCCATTTATGGCCTACACTAGATGGGGGTTAAACAGGCCTATGAAGTCAATGCCCCAATCTATAAAGGGTTGGTTTGTCCTGATTGGTTTGAGGGATAGAGATGAAATCCTTTCCTTACCTTCAAACATGTCATACTTCATGCATTTTCTTACATAATCATGACTATCCTTAAAGATACATGGCCAATAGTAGTGGGGCAGGAGTACCCTAAGGTCTTAGATATATATTTTTTCATTTTTGGCTTGCATGTTTGTTTGGAAAACCATCAGTTAATAAGGACTATGTTATATATTCCTAAGTGTGTCTAATGTGTGACTAGGGTTAGTAGTGATTAGGGTTTGATATTGGTTGAGGTCAAGTTACATCTAGGGTTCTATATTCTTAGAAGTCAACCAAAAGGTCAAAGGGTTGACCAAAGCTCTAAATGGAGTGAAATTCAAGATTTTAGTGTATTTAAGTGTTTTAAGGTCATATGTTAATTTTTGGGACCTAGTTGGTACATTAGAAGCAACAAATTGTCATTTTGACAAAAGATGTAAAAGTTGTCATGACAACTTTTGCAACTTTGCAAAGTTGTCATGACAACATTTCATAATTTTTAGGAAAGGGATTTAATGGTGCCCAAATACCTACATGAGGGTATATATATGTGAGGATAATTTATATAATGTGGAAAAAACCCTAATCTAGTAGTTAGTTTTCATTGTGTACAGATTGTGTATGCAGAAGGAGGGATTTAGATTGTATTTTCATGATAGTGCTATAATCCAATAGTGTAATGGATTGAAATTGCATAATTAATGGATTGAGAGATTTTATTTTTGCATTTACTTACTTCTTTTAGCATTGGATTTATCATTTTATGTGACTGGTGAAGGTTTTGTAAATTCTTTTGTTTTCACAGTTTTGATGTCTGGATTTGAGACAGTTATGTAAATATGCAACCCTCTTGAATTCACGTGGTCAAAATCCTATAGCCTCTTGGATTCAAGTAGGGGAATCCATGTACATAATTTATATAGGTTGTTGATTTTTTTTATGTAGGGGAAGCAATTTTAGCATCAATCCCTAGGCAAGTGCAACTGCATTCTGGTTAGGTGCTTGGATGGAGCAACAACAAGAAACATTTCTCAGTGGATTGGTGGAATCCAATCAATGGTGGGAACATCTACAGAGGATATTCCTTGTTATTTTTATGCAAGGAGAAGTTTAGGGGAGGTGTGGAAGGAAATCAAAACAATTCAATAAACCAGACTGTTTACATGTTCCCTAAAACCCAACAAAATAAGGGTTTCTTGGAAAACTAGTGTAGGAACAAAGTGGGAACTTGAGACCTTGAAAATCCTAGAGTAGAGGAAAAACCCACAAGGAATATATAATTAGGTCCCAAGGGTGTTAATGTATTTTAGGAGAAAATCCCCTTTTTCAGTGTTTAGGAGGGCTAATTAGGCCTAAAAGGCTATAAAACCTTATACACTATAAATCTTGAACCCGATTGAAACTAGGGTGAAAGGTCCACACATTTTTCCTTAGGGAAGTTTAAAGAGACCTAGAGAGGATCAGGAATCCAATCTCAAATAAGATATGATAGATGGGAAGGAAGATGACCAGAACAAGCCATGGATGTGAAAGGTTAGGGAGAATGACCTAGTGTGGAATTGAACTTATTGGAGAGTTCCTAGTGAATTAGAGGGACATATAGGAATCCTTTAGTTAGGGTGGTGATAGGAACCCTAAGAAAGAACAAGAGAGGGTCTAGGAGAGAGAAAGAAATCTCTAGGAGTGGGAGCTCCCCATCAAATTGGTATCAAATCCATTGAAAGGATTTGGATTTGATTGGTGTATGTCATAGAGGAGTTAATCCATAGGTGAGAACATCATGGTGACTAATGCCAAATTGGCAAGGGACTTGTCAGAGAAACAAGACAAGAATAGGATTCTTTAAGAAGCAATGGAAGAAATGAAGATAAAGATGGCAGAGGTTGTAGAGACAACCAACAAGATGAAGGAGCAGATGAGTGAAGATAAAGATAAGGGGAAGAAACCAGTAGAGGAGGAGATAGAACCAAAGCCTGATCCTCCTCTACCTGAGGAACCATTTCTCAAGGCACTCAAAGCATTGAGTGGAAGGCTCTAGAAGTAATTCTAGTGTTCTCTGGTAAGATGGATGCAGAGATGGTTATGGAATGTAGTGAAGGCATGGAAAACAACCTTGAATTTGATGGAATCACAAAAGCAAAGAAGATAAGGATATCCAAGTCTAGGCTAAGAGGACAAGCACTCACATGGTGGAAGCTTCTGCAAGAAGAAATGGAGAAAGAGGGAAAGAAGCCCATAGAAAATATGAAATCAATGGTGGAAAAAGTGAAGGAGAATTACCTTCTAGAAGACTATGAAATTAAGCTGCACAAGAAAAGACAAAATCTTAGGCAAAAGGACCTAGCTGTGCCATCATATATATTGAAGAATTTTAGAAAGTTTGTCTTAGATGAAGAATACATGAGAAAGGGAGAATCAAGGCTGCTCAGTACCTTAATGGATTAAGGTGGAATATACAAGAAGAAATTAGTGTCTTTACCCTAAATTCCATTCATAATTGTTTCCAAATAGCTTTGAAAGTTGAAGAAAAACTCACAAATAAGTAAGACTCTAACTCTAGAAGAAGAGGAAGGGACGAAGATAATAGAGGTGGCCATAGAGGAGGTTCAAGTGGAAGAGGAAATGATAGTAGGAGCCAAGGTGAATCCAGATATACAGAGAAAGGACATGAATAAAGAAATAGAGGATGATACAATAGAGGAAAGGCTCTTATAACAATGGAAGAGGAAGATCAGGGGGCTTTGGAAGAAGTAATTTTTCTTCCATGAAATGCTACAATTGTGGATATTTGGGGCACCTTGCATATAAATGCCCTGAGAAACCCTCAGCTTCACAAGGAGAGAAAAATGTTGCCTATGTCCAAGAAGAGGACTGTTCTAAACAATCAAAGGTGAGTCTAGATTCAGAGAAGGGAGAGCATCTCATGTTGAGAAGAATCTTGATCAAGACACCCACCAAAGATGAACACAAGCAGAGAAGGGATATTTTTAGAGTCAACTGAAAGGTATTGGGTAAAGTGTGTAAAGTTATCATTGATTCAAGGTCCACATATAATGTTATATCTAAGGTGGCAGTAGAGAAGTTTAAAATCACCAAGATTCTGCATGTGTGTCCCTATAAAGTTAGATGGTTAAACACGGTGCAAAACATCTTGGTAAATGAGAAAGTGTGGGTAGAATTCACCATTGGCAAGTATCAAGATAAGATACTTTGTGATGTGTTTCCAATGGATGCATGCCATCTATTTCTTTGAAGACCATGGTAGTATGACTAGGAAGTTGTCCATAATAGGAAAGAGAACAAGTACTCCTTAAAAAAAATGGGGTAACTTTCAAAATTTAGTGTTTGATAGAGGAAGACATAATTGAGAAGACACAATCTAGTACATTGTTTATGAGTGGGAAGGAAATCCTAAGGGACATGAAAGAGGAAGGAGTAGGTTATGAAATCACGTTAAATACAAAGGAGGAGGAGACCCATAAGAAAGCACCTATGACAAAAGAAGTGAAGCAACTATTAGATCAGTTCAAGGACAAAATATGTGAGAGAACACCATCTACACTACCACCAAAGAGGGAGATAAGTCATCAGATTTAATTTGTGTCAGGAGCATCTTTTCCAAACAAGGCTTCTTATAAAATGACACTGTAGCAAAATAAGGAGATATCCAGGAAAGTACAAGAACTTTTGGACCAAGGGCAAAGAAGAAAGAGCATAAGCCCATGTATTGTCCCAGTGGTGTTGGCTCCTAAGAAGGGAGGTAAGTGGAGGATGTGTATTGATTCTAGGTCAATTAATAGGATAACTATTAAATATAGATTTCATATTCCTAGAATGGAAGATCTAATGGATGGTTTGGGGGGTGCTAATTTCTTCTCTAAAATTTATTTGAAAAGTGGGTACTACCAAATTAGGATGAAAGAAGGTGATGACTAGAAATCAGCCTTTAAGACTACAGAGGGGTTATATGAATGATTAGTTATGCCCTTTGGGCTTACCAATGCACCTAGTACCTTTATAAGGGTGATCAATGAAGTCTTGAAAGGCTACATAGGTGTATTTGTAGTTGTCTATCTAGATGACATCCTCATTTGTATCAAGAAAAAGGAGGATCATATGAAACACTTGGAGTTAGTGTTGAAGAGGTTGCAAGAAGAAAAACTCACTACCAATCTTGAAAATAGTGAGTTCATGAAGGAAGAACCAGTCTACCTAGGATTTGTAGTTTCCCAAGGTGACTTGAAAATTGATAAGGACAAAGTAGAGGCCATTTTGAACTAGCCTACTCCTAAGATATAGACTGAAGTTAGGAGATTCCATGGGTTAGCCCAATTGTATAGGAATTTTACTAGAAGATTTAGTGAGATTTGTGCTCCAGTTCTAGAGACCATTAAAGGAGGGTTGAAAACCAAATTTGTGTGGACCAAGGAAACTAATGAGGGGTTTGAAAGGTTGAAGAAAGAAGTAGCCACTCAACCTATATTGTTGTTACAAAATTTGAACAAACATTTCATAGTAGAGTGTGATGCAAGCAACATATCAGTGGGGACTATCTTAAGCCAAGAAGGCAGGCCTGTAGCATTTTTCAGTGAGAGATTGAATGAGACAAAGTCTAGGTACTCTTCCTATGACTTGGAGCTATATGCTCTTGTACAAGCCCTGAAGAAATGGAGGAATTATTTATTTCCTAAAGAGTTTGTTTTCTTTAGAGATAACCAAGCATTGAGTTATATCAATACTCAAGACAAGCTTAGATTGAGACACATAAAAAGGATGGAGTTTTTGCAGTCATACACCTTCACTATTAAGCATAAGAAGGGGGTACACAATAAAGTTGTAGATTCCCTTAGTAGAAGGGTGCTTACAATACAAGAGATTCAGTTGTAGAGTACAAGGGTAGAAGGGTTTAAGGACCTTTATGAAGGAGATGTAGACTTCTTAATGATCTACAAGGTGTGCAAAGAATTTGAGAACCAATTTCATAGTGAGTATGCAGATTACACTCTTCAAAATGGATTTTTTTTCAAAGGGAAATAATTATGTTTTCCAAGGGGGTCCATGAGGGAAAATCTCATATAGGAGAGGCATAATGGGAGCTTGAGTGGACACTTTGGATTGAACAAGACACTAGACTTAGTGGAAAGGTTCTATTGGTGGCCTAAGATGTAGAAAGAAGTGAGAAGATATGTGGAGCAGTGTTGCATATGTCAAAAGGAAAAGGGAACATCATCAAATGTAGGTCTTTACCAGCCATTTCTCGTCCCAAACAGACCTTGGGAGTGCATAAGTATGAAATTTATAGTAGGGTTATCTAGGACTCCAACTGGTCTGGACAGTGTATTTGTAGTAGTAGATAGATTTAGTAAGATGAGCCATTTCATCCCATGTAAAACAACACATGATGTCAGCCACATTGTCCATTTGTTTTTCAAAGAGGTAGTGAGGATTCATGGTCTACCAATGAGTATTGTTGCAGATAAAGATGTAAAGTTTATGGTGCACTTTTGGAAAACCTTATGAAAGAGACTAGGTACTAATCTGTCTCATGGCTCTTCCTATCATCCCCAAACAGATGGGCAGATAGAAGGAATCAACATGGTTCTTGGGAACTTGCTAAGATGTCTTAAAAAGGTATATGGAAAAGGATGGGAACAAGTTATCCCACAGGAAGAATTTTCCTACAATGATAGCACCAATAGGACTACAAGGAAAATTCCATTTGAGATTGTATATGGAGCACACCCAAGAGGTGTCATGGAGCTCAGAGATTTAAAAGGGTATGACAGAGTCAACGAGCATGCAGATGACTTTGCACAGTTAATGAGGGAAGTCCATTAAACAAATAAAGAAGACTTTAATGGAGGCTAATCATAAGTTGAAGTCTAAGAAAGATGAAGGAAGGAGAGACATACAATTTTAGGTAGGAGACTTGGTGATGGTATTTTTGACAACGTCATATTGCAAAATGGAATATGAAGCAAGCTGCAAATGAAAAGGATTGGACCATGTAAAGTGATAGCCAAGTATGGTGACAATGCCTATAAATATAGATCTACCCAAGGAGATGTCAATTTCTCCTATTTTCAATGTGAAATATTTGGTAAGTTACAAAGGACCATAGATGGATGATGAAAAGTATAGTACTGAGGTAAGAAAGGATGTGAATGAACTCAAGGCTCCTAAATAGATGAAACCATAAGTGCAAAGGATATTGGATTCAAGAGTGAAAAAGAAGACCAAGCATAACATATCTATGAAGCATCTAGTGAAATGGAGACAAAAACAAGAGTCAGAAGCCACTTGGATAGATAAATGTGACTTAAAGAAGCATGGAATCAATGAGGATTTTGTGACACCACAAGTACCTTAATTTGTTTGTTACAGGGGAAGAATGGTGCAGGAGCACGCTAAGGGCTTAGATCGATCTTTTGTCATTTTTGGCTTGTAGGTTGGTTTGGAGAACCATCAGTTAATAAGGACTATGTTATAAAGTCCCAAGTGTGTCTAAGGTGTGGCTAGCGTTAGTGGTGATTAGTGTTTGATAGTGGTTGAGGTCAAGTTGCATCTAGGGGTCTATATCTTTAGAAGTCAACCAAAAGGTCAAAGGGTTGACCAAAACTCCAAAATGGAGTGGCATTCAATTTTTTTGTTTTTTTAAGTGTTTTAAGGTCATATTTTAATTTTTTTGGACCCACTTGGTCCATTAGAAGCAACAAATTGTCATTTTGACAAAAGATGTAAAAGTTGTCATGACAACTTTTGTAACTTTGCAAAGTTATCATGACAACATTTCCTAATTTTTAGAAAACGGATTTAATGGTGCCCAAATCCTAACATGAGGGTCCATAAAGGTGAGGATAAGGTATATAAGGTGAAAAAAACCTAATCCAATAGTTAGTTTCCATTGTGTACGGATTGTGCATGCAGAAGGAGGGATTTAGACTGTATTTTCATGAAAGTGCTATGATCCAATAATGTAATGGATTGAAATTGATTAATTAATGGATTGATAAATTTTATGTTGGAATTTACTTACTTATTGTAGTATTGGATTGATCATTTTGTGTGACTAGTGAAGCTTTTGTAAATTCTTTTGTTTCACAATTTCGTTGTCTGATTTTGAGATAGTTATGTAAATATGCAACCCTCTTGAATGTCCATGGTCAAAATCCAATGGCCTCTTGGATTAAAGTAGGGGACTCCATTTACATTGTGTATATAGGTTTTGGAGACTTTTTATGCAGGTGAAGCCATTTTAGCATCAAGCCCTAGGCGAGTGCAACTACATTTTTGTTAGGTGCTTGGATGGAGCAATAGCAAGAAAACTTGCTCAGTGGATTGGTGGAATCAAATCAATGGTGGGGAAATGTAGAGAGGAGATTCCTTGTTATTTTTTATTCAAGGAGAATTTTATGAGAGGTGTGGAAGGAAATCAAAAAAATTCAAGAAACCAAACTGTGTACATGTTCCATAAAACCCCAAGAAAATAGGGGTTTCTTGGAAAACTAGTGTACGGACAAAGTGGGAACTTGATACATTGAAAATACTAGAGTAGAGGAAAAACCCACAAGGAATCTATAGTTATTTCCCAAGGGTATTAAGGGGTTTTAGGAGAAAATCCACTTTTTGAGTGTTTAGGAGAGCTAATTAGGCCTAAAAGGCTACAAGGCCTTAAACACTAGAAATCTTAAACCCCATTGAAACTAGGGTGAAAGATCCACAAGTTTGGACTTAGGGAAGTTGAAAGAGACCTAGAGAGGGTCATGAATCCAATCTCAAAGAAGATAGGATAGATGGGAAGGAAGATAACCAAAGGAAGCCATGGATGTGTAGGGTTATGGAGAAGGACCGAGTGTGGAATTGAACTTGTTGGAGAGCTCCTAGTGAATTAGAGGAACAGATAGGAATCCTCTAGTTAGTGTGGTGATAGGTACCCTAAGAAAGACTTAGAGAAGGTCTAGGAGAGAGAAATAAATTACTAGGAGTGGGAGCTCCCCATCAAGTATCTATCCCTCATGATCTTAAAAGTAGTAGTCCTAGGAGAGAAATGACCTCCAAAAGGCCCATCATGGAATTCATGTAGGACAACTGCTACTTTTTCTGAATCAATGCACCTTAAAAGAACACCATTATGATCCTTTATAAAAAGGACTTCTTTAATAAACACAAAAGGAATAGATTTAAATCTATAATACCTTCTTTGTGTGGAATCCAAGTATGTAGGTCATTCTACTATCTTAAAAAATTAATCATGTTAGGCAACCAACCTGCTGCATTGGCATGTTCTTCTATTGAATGAATACATAAGGATGTGTTCACTTGTTTTTGATATTTTGGAGTTTCATCATTTATCAATTTTTTCACAAATCCCTCTTCCTTTAACTATCTTGGTAACTTGGATAACAATGTCATACTCCATGACTCTGGTGATCCAACTAGCTCTTTTCACATTTAGGTCCTCAGAAAGTAGGAACTCTTTGACACTTGGGTGAGTAACTCTCAGTTTTACCTTATTGTGAGTCAACAAATGTCTAAAATTTTTGAGATTCTTTACCACAGAAAGTACATGTTTTTTTCTACAAAAGACTACCTTTGTTCATATTCTTCCAAGCCTTTGCTAAAGAAAGAAATAGGTCGCTCCAATCCTTTAGAGTTTTGTTGAGTCAACATTGTCGAGATGGAATCAGAGCCTCCATAAGCCTATAGAATGAATTATTTTCTAAAATTAGGATTCAACACGCTAGGAGCCTATGTTGGAGCCTCTTTAATGTCTTTAAAATTGCTCTTTCCTTCTTTGCTCCAATAGAAGACTACATTCTTATTCAAAAAATTTGTTTAAGGCTTCAAAATATCTGTAATGTTAGGTGAGAAACATCTGACAGATTTCATCCTTCCTATGAAGGATTGAAGACTCTTCTTATGAGGTGGTAGGGGTAACTCTAGAAAGGCTACAATTAATTCAGGGTCTATTTTGATACCTCACTTGGAAACAATATACCCAAAAGTATTCCCTTCATGTACTGCAAATACACACTTCTTGGGATTGAGCGAGATCCCAAACTCCCTAGATCTTTCAAATATTTTTCTCAAATGTTTGATATGGTGTGCTACATGTTTAGAGTACATGAGGCTTTTTAAGGCCATATCCACAGCCTTTTGGAAGGTAGCACCTGCATTTGACAAACCAAGAGACATCTTTTGATATGCCATAGTTCCCCACTTGGTTGTAAATGTAGTCTTATATTGATCATCCTTGTTAACTATGATCTGATTGTATCCTAAGTAGCCATCCACAAATTAAAAATTCTCTAATCCAGAGATACATTATAGAATCTTCTCCATAGATGACAATGAATGGTGATATTTTAGGGATGCCCTATTTAGGTCCCTAAATTCAACACATAGCATTAGTTCCCCTTTATTTTTCTTAATAGGAAAAAGGTTGGATACCCAACTAGTATGCTTTATAGTGTAAATGATACCACTCTCTATTAATTTGAGAACTTCCTTGTGCACAAGTGGATCTAGTTTGGGGTTGACAAGCCTTTTCTTCTGTCTAACTGGCTTGGAATTTGGCTCTAGTTCAATGATATGTTGAGAAAGTGTTGGATTAAAGCCATTTAGGTCTTCATATTGCGAGGAAAAGATATCACTAAATTCTTGAAATAATTTAGTGTAATCTTGTCTCTCTGTATCTGTGTTCACCTTTCCAAAATTTAGGGTTTTATCTCGCTCCAGCTCTAAATCAGTATAGTGTTCTTGTTGAACCATGAAGCTAGTATCATTATTTTTTCTGGGTTATCTTTGTTGAAGGTTAATTATAGGGTGATAAGTCCTTTAGTCATCTTATTAGATCTATGTTTTACCACTTGGTCACCATAATTCTGCATCAGTCTATCCTGACTATGCTTTGAAAAGACATCTTGAAACAATAATTGCAGAATTTTATCATCATTATAAAACACTTGCCAATTAACATTATCATCAAGGATGGAATTCCTAACAATAATATTGGCATGATGTTGATCCTTCCTCAATGAAATGTTGTTAGGAATATCAAATTGGAATCCAACAGTAGCTAATCTGTCTACATTTTGATTTAGTTTTATAGGGATAACAACGATGTTGAAAGCATAAAAATCTTCTATTGCATCCCAAACCCTATGCTTGTAGGCTTTCATTGTATCATTCTTTGTAGAAATTATCCCTCTTACTTGACTGACCACCAACTCACTCTCTTCATGTACCTTTAGGGATTTAATCCCTCTCTTTCTAGCCCACTCTAGTCCATTTACCAGACTCTCATATTCAACAATATTGCTTGTGCAAGAAAAATTAAATCTAAAAGTTGTATAATATCTCCCACTTTTTGGAGAGACTAGCATTGCACCACCACCAGATCCATGTCTGCTTCTAGCACCATCAAATAATAGCTCCCAAACTTCATTTATTTGTTCTTATGATTCCTTAGTGTATTCTTTGAAAAGATTTGGCTCAAAGAAACTATCCTCTTGTATCATGTAATTCCCCAAACCAACATCCCAAATAACATTCGCATGGGCCTCTGAAGCTCTTTCTGATATCCATTCATCAAGATAAACATTTGGGATGTTCTCTATCTTAGTATTTGTCTCCTTAATGATTGGAAAATCATTACTATCAGGTGCAAGACAACTTTCATTGAAAGCATTAGACACATTAGGTTCTATATCATTAAATCCTAATGATTCAGATTTGATAGTAATTTTGTTCCATATCTAGTATGGAAAATCATGTGAGACCAGTCAGAAGAAAGATAGCCCCATATCTTAGCTGTGAATTCCCTCGACAAAGATATGACAATAGAGCAGGGAGGTCTATGAAGTATATGTCAAGTAAGATAGAGAAATTGAGGCTTGCATGAACGAGCAATCTTATATCTAGTGCCGCACATACTATGTTTATTGAAGAACCATCAAGCTATGTTACGTTCTTTTGGAGTGGTTCATGTTTGAGTCCCAATTGGTCAGCTACCTTCTTGGGTATGACTGAACTAGTGGCCCAATTATCTACTATACAATTATGCAATAAATAATTTCAAATAATTAATGATACATAAAAGGGAGGTGTTTTTAATTTCCTACCTTGAATGGTGTCTTCTTTGGTGTTGTTTCTTGGAATCTTCATCTCCTAATCAATGTTGACCAACACTAGCTTAGCTATCTCATTTGTGGGCTATTGAGGGATTGCCACTTCACCCATAGCCTTCTTCAAAATTTCAAATTTCCCTGGAATAGTCAAGGAGCCTCACATGGACATAGTCACATTCATCTTCTTCATTTTGTCCAGAATATTGAATGGTATTGTTGCATGGACCTTCTGATGTGATTTCACTATCGTGGGCTCAACCTCTTTAGAAGAATGACTCTATTTCAATGGAATGGTGGGAGGTCTCTTTAGTATGGTAGGAATAGATGGATGTGATGACTCTAAAAATGTAGCATATTTTCCTACATCTTCTGCTCGCTCCATGTCTTGAGCTCTTCTCTTAGACTAAGTGTTGGCTGCAATTGGAGATTCACCATTCACTCCATTAAAATATTGCTCTTCCTAATTAAAGAGAAAAGTCTCATCAGATTGTGTATCCTGCAAGGGAACTGACCCACTAGAAGATGCTTCTGATTGGGTTTATAAGGGATTTTGTGCCATGAGTGCTTGATTCATCCACCCATTTAATCATGTAGCCTTAATGTGAGGTTGGTTGCGTGGAAAACATGACTCATTTTCTGAGGCTAGATTGTCCTAAGTTGGAACCATCTCCCTAGTTGGATTCACAAAGTTAAGAGGTGTGAAATTATAAGGTTGGAATGGCCTTTAATTGAAGTTCTTCCTTTGACATTTTTTATTTCCTAGATATGGTGGTCTATTTTTCTCATAAGATTGTCCCTGATTCTGATATTATTGGTTATGACCTTAATTTTTTGCTAAAAGGGTGGTCTACTTCCTTGATTATGCTTTTTAATACTATTCAACTCATTACTCATGGTCTATAATCAATTATTTATTTCTTGTTGATTGTTTCTCAATTCAAGTAGCTCTTGAGAAGGGCCTGCTTTGGATTCCTCATAGCTAGTACTAGCTTCAGGTGCTATCACAATGGGTATGGGAGTGAATGAAGGGAGTATCAAGCAAATTTTGGGTTGAATATCAAGGAATATAGGAATGGGTGGCCTTGGCGCTATCATATTAGCTTGAATAAAACAAATTTATGCTTTAACAATTATATCAAAAGCCTGAGGTAATGAAGTACCTCCCATGGATTGGATCATGACAGATATATTTGTATCCAAAATTTTCAAGAGATATAGAAAGTAATGTTTTGTTGAAGGCCTCATAGAGATAGGAACCCTATTCCATGTTCTGAGGAACCTATTATTAATGTCTTTCATCTACTCTTGAGGAGATATTTTTATAGTCGTGAGTTTCTCAGCTAGGGATAGATGGTCTGATTTATCCTCAAAATATTTTCTAAGGGATTATCCTAGTCTATCCCAAGAATCAATAGAGAAAACTGCAAGAGTCTTAAACCATGGTAGGGCCTTGCCTTTAAAAGAGGCTACCAAAAACTTAGTAGCCACATCTTCTTCAGTGATATGATGAACATTACAAATTGTAGCCACATCTCTTATGTGTTCACAAGTTGTTGTGTGGCTTTCACCTATGAAATCAAGAAAACTCTTTAGTGCTTCTAAGGTCACATCATGATGTTGATAAAAATTCAATGGGATACCCTGATTAAAGGGCACAAATGCAAATTGTCTTTCCATTTTAATAACCACGACTTGCTAAAAAATAACTATATGGGTTGCACTTGAAGTAGGGAGTGAAGTTAAATCTATTAACAACTCTTTTCTTAAAGACCTTCCTCTCCTTCTTGAATGGAAAGTGAAGGGTCTCTTCTTCGAAATAGGGAGTGTAGATTGTACGCTTCTTGTAGGGGATGTATTTTGAGATGGCTTCCCTTTTCTTCTTGTTGGAGGAAGCTACAAGAACTTAGAAGGCTTCAAACTCCTTGTCTCTATCCTTCTCATAAACTCGAATAGGAATAGATCTTCTTATTATTTATACCAATGGAGTCACCAGATATGTTTTAAAGAGAAAAATATTTAGGTCTGTACTATGTAATTAGCATATCAGAGATGACATAGTATTTAAAAATGAACATCTTTTATCTTCCCATTAGGCGTGCTAGAATTATTATCTACTAAATTTTGTAAACTACTAAGCACTTGTGCCTAAAAATCTAGTATAACATGGGAATCACTTCTAGGATGTGGGACATCTGCTAATTGAAGTGAAGCCTCCAGATTATAGGCTAGTTCCTCTTGGATAATCACCTTATTTTCTTTTAAACATGAAAGTAAACTTGGGAGGAAAAGGGATAGAAGGAGAAATGAAGATAAGTGAATGTAAAAGAAAATTTAACCTACTAGGTGATGCACTGAAGGTAGCATAAATCACAACAAAGTGACCAAAACTAGCATGAAATTTCCTATATCTAACAGAACACAACTTCCTGAATAGGCTTGCATTAATATTTCATAGAGAGGTCTGAAATGAAAAGAGACTATTTAACCTAATACGCTTGCATTAATATTTCATAGAGAGGTCTGAAATTTTGTAAACTACTAAGCACTTGAGCCTATAAATCTAGTATAACATGGGAATCACTTCTAGGTTATGGGACCTCTGCTAATTGAAGTGAAGCCTCCAGATTATAGGCTAGTTCCTCTTGGATAATCACCTTATTTTCTTTTAAACATGAAAGTAAACTTGGGAGGAAAAGGGATAGAAGGAGAAATGAAGATAAGTGAATGTAAAAGAAAATTTAACCTACTAGGTGATGCACTGAAGGTAGCATAAATCACAACAAAGTGACCAAAACTAGCACGAAATTTCCTATATCTAACAGAACACAACTTCCTGAATAGGCTTGCATTAATATTTCATAGAGAGGTCTGAAATGAAAAGAGACTATTGAGGGAAAGAGAAATTTTCACAAAAAATAGCATATTCATTGGAATAAACATGGACTGTGACCTACAAGCAAACATTCACTCTTGAAAATAGACACATAAATGAGAGAAAAATGACAGGGGATTTAACGATATCCACAAGATCATCCAAATCAAATCATTTAGAGTAGTGCACAAATATGTAGAAAGAAAGAGCTCTCAACAACTCCATGATTTTTTTAATATCAACCACTATGTTATAATTAAGATAAGAGAAATACAGACAAGAAGTCCTAGGGATAGAGAAAATATCACAAAAATCCTTTGCATAATCTAGAAATCAATAAGAAATTACAAACTAATGAAAACTTAGGGTAGAGAGAATGCCAAGGAAAGTCTTGCATAAGATTAAAAAATCCCCCTAAAAAAGTCTCTAAAACTAATTATATAAAACCGCCCCTAGCACACAGGCTCGAGAGTCAATTCATTGATCAGTTTGGGTAGAATTAGGGGTACAATAGATATTCAATAAAAAATACATAAACCCTAGAATAGTCATGTCTACCCATCAACACACTTGGGAAATATCTTAGAAGATTAGACATGGTTATGAATATATCTCTGATCACCATAAATTTGATCAAAATAAGCGACAAATTCATCTACCCTATCTGAGACTTTGTCTTTATCGCCACCACCTTGATCCTCTAAAATTTGATTTGAATATTTGAATATCTATTTATTAACAGTCGCATGTGGCATAGGTGCTTGTATCAATGGTTCATATTTGAATCTATTTTCCTTTTCAAACCCAGTCACTGATCTTTATCCTTATTTCCATTTTTTATGTTATCCTTGAGTTTAGATCTAATCAGAGACACGTAGAATCTTGGCGCAATGCCTCAAAGATTAAATATCTTCATCTTGGCCATCAAGGGATTACACCCACCTTAAGATCTTCTTTACTTTCTATGTTTTTATCTTGTCTTTTCAACCTGAGACGTTTGATGTCATTAGTGCCACATGTCATCTCGGTGCAATGCCTTGATTATTATATTTTGATGACTTTGTCATTGAGGCTTTACATAATTTGTCTGATCAAATTGAACTTGATCAATCTTTAAATTTAGTTCTTTCTTACTCATCCTGGCCTTCCATGGACATGTGTCTTTAAGCTGTGATACCTTAATAGATATATTTTGAGTATCTTTGCATTGAGGCTTTACGCCTACCACTTGATTAAATGGGAATTTCTCAATCTTTACTTTATCTTTTAAATTACCCCTAACTCTTATTTGACTCATCATTAACCCTAGGTAACTAAATTCATTTATGTCTTTGAGTTCTTAGATCATTTTCTTAACCCTGAGTTTATTGCGAGATCACACGCTATCCACAAGATTGGACCCAAGATCAACGATCTGTACTTAATCACCAGACCATAGAACAATATTCCATTTTATTGCAAGATCATGAGACAACCATGAGATCAAAACTCAATGAATGGTATAGAATCCTTCCCTACAAATTCTGAATGCTAACTTGACTTCAACAACCTTGACCCTAGTTTATTCAAATATTCAGCGACTAAAGGAAACTCGAAGCCGCGACATCATTTTCTAACTCAAGAGTTTAATGTGATACTTCATGCAATCCATAGGATCATAATCAAATCAACGGCTTAGATCTTAACTCAGCGGACCGATCTTCAACTTTACTTGACTTAACCTTAACCTTAGTCTATATGGAGATCATGCAATTGAAAGAAAACTCACAGTCGCGAGATTATATTATACCTCTAAGGTTTATCAGGAGACCACGCACAAGCCACAAGATCTGATTTGCATTGATGGTCATGATTCTTTTAGAGATCTTGTGACTGAAGAAAGGAAACCAACTAGACTTAAACCATGATTTTATCTGGAGATCATGAGATAAAATGAGCCGCTGAATCTCGAAACACTTTTACTAACTCTAGTTTCATTACAAGACTTCCCTCATAGTACATGATTAAGTCAAGATCAATGGTGTGTGTTAAGTCTCCAGATCAAAATGGAATATTCCATTTCCTTTTGAGATTACACGACTAAGACAATCTCAAAGTCGTTGGATTAATGGAATATCCCTTCTAGGTTGCATGACTAAGAGATAAACAGGAAAATATAAATGTGCACATGAATTTATAAAACACTTAAGTTATTCAAAAAAGGTAATGAATAAATAGACCATGTCAAGGATGAGCTAGAGTTTTATTCATGAAATTTGAAGGGTTTCTTTCACTTAGGTCTTAAACATGAACAAGGGTAAACTAAAGACCTAGAAAAAATGCAGAAAGAAAGGATTAAGACAAGGAATCATTTAGAATTCATACAAGCTGGGCTCTACCATTGTGGGAGCCTCATTTATTCCACTTGTAGTGAAAATTGATAGAAATGGGAAATTTAGGTAACACTTATCATCCACAAACTAATAAGAAGACAAAACTAGTCAATCAAAGTTTGGGTAATTTGTTGCGATGCATTGTTGGAGGGAAGTCCAAATAATGGGATTTGGCATTGCCCCAAGTAGAATTTTTTTATAAAATCTCTATGAACAGGTCAATTGGTAAGTCACCATTTCAAGTTCTTTATGGTTGAAATGCTCATGGTGTTACTGATTTGATGCAACTTCTCTTGGGTGATAGATTTAGTGATGATTGAGAAGCCTTTGCTAAACAACTCTTCTAGTTGCAGGTAGATGTAAGACTGAAGTTACAGGACAACAAAGAGTGGTACAAATATTCTACAGATGCTACTAGAAGGTATCAAGTTTTTATTGTAGGTGATCTAGTGATGGTTTATCTATGCAAGGAGAAGTTTCCTACCGAGACTTATCATAAATTGAAATATAAGAAAATTGGCCCCTGCAAGATTCTGAAGAAGATTAATGATAATTCTTATGAGGTAGAGCTCCCCAGTGGTCTTGATATTTCTCATCTGTTTAATATCTCCAATTATATAGTTTTCATGGTGATGATGCCTCTATTGAAACTGAAGATGATGTGGATTGGATACACACTCTCCCGATCAAGAAAAAGGAAAAGGTTGCACAAATTCTAGACTATTCAAACCTGCCGAGGGGACTACAGTAGATATCTTGTGCAGTGGGAGGTGTTGACACTAGAATATAGCACCTGGATTAAAGAATGGGATTTGAAGAAGCTAAATGAGCCTAAATAGAATAAATTTGAGAACCAGAACTTGTAGGAGTTGCATTCTTTTCAAGCCGAGGAAAATGATGTAGCAGCTTATGAGGGTCATAACTTTTGACTCAAATGTGGGTTTTGGGTAAAATTTTATAGGCAAATGTATGAGGAGGAGTAATTTGAATTTCTGATCTAGATTAGATCAATTGGTCTTTGTTTTGACCGTTTAGCAGGAGCAATAAATATCATATTGGCCTCTGAAATTGGCTTTTCTTATTTTTTCCAATGTTTTTATAAAGTTGTTTTTGTAATAAATTTGAAATTGTGTCTTCAATTTCATGGATTAGTTAGAAATTCATCTTGCCTTAGATTGGGGCTTCTCTTGGGAAAATCAAGATTCATAGGATATGTTTTGGAACTTACCAAAAATGGAAAAAATTAATTTTTTCTATTTTTCCCAAAAATCTGCAAAGTATGGTAATTTTTAGAATTGTAGTAAGTAGGAGGTTTCTTTCTTTGTAAGGAAAAGTAAGTTGGAGAAGTTTAATCAAGAATTTTGAGCTCTACAATTTTGTGTTGTGTATTTTTTGATTTATTATTCTTGAATTTTTTGTGCTACATCAAGATCTTATTCAAGAATTCAAATCAAGCATTCAAGACATTCTTTTATACATCATGGAGTTTCAAACGGACTGCAAAGATGCCTAGGTGTACTTTTTCTCTAAGGGGATAAGTAGGATTTCCTTCTTAATTTTAGATATATGCTTTTTACTTCATATTTACATGATCACATTTACATGCCTTCAAATACATATTGTTTCAATTTTATGCTTGGGTTTTAATGTTTAGGGTTAGATCTTGGTATTTACACACACTAGCTCCTTTGCATTCAAGACATAAAATCTAGATACACGAACACTACACACTTTATACATTTTCTAACAGCTACTTGTGGATGTCGAAATCACCAAAATGGGGGGTTGACTAAGGAAAAACATTATATAGCCACCCACACACACACTTTTCTAGATTAGAAGGTTTCAAAGTATAGATCTAGCTATAGATCTAAGGACCCATTTGGAAGAAATCTTCATATCCATTTTTAATTTTGTATTTTGATAGTATCATGGTAAAAAGTGGCGATTAAATATATCATTCTAAAAATAAAGAACCCTTATGAGGTGCTCATTTTTTAGACTCATTTTAGTATGTATGGGTTCCCACATTTCTTGTACATTCTACTAGCACAAGTTTTATATCTTATATTAATATTATTCTCTCAAAACTTGAGGATGGCTCTTGCTTCTAGTCATGATTTTCTATTTTTCATCCAACCAAATAATTCATTTCCTCACCTAGGACCTATTCATTTATTTGTTGTATTCAAGGCCCTTCCTGACCTCTTAGAAACCTATAATTTGTCCCCCTCTTCATTTCATCTTCTGTGACATCCTGACATAATTTGACTTGATTTTACTTGGAACAAGTCGACTTGTTCCCAGGTTTTTGAGCCCAAATTTGGAGTAGGGCCCCATGAAGGTATTTTCCTCTGAGATTTATATTTATACTCAGCTTGGATTTAATTTGAGCCATAAAATAATCATAAAAGGATACCTTCCCCTCATATTCTGTGATATCCACGCTTATGCAAACTATCCACGATTCATCTAAAATTGAGAAGATATCCATTATTTTAAGAAAAAATGGAGTTCAAGATCTCTTCTTCAATCAAAGATCTATGTCTCAAATCCTTCTTCCTCATCATGCATTGTGATAAACTATAGTTGGAAAGTGGTTCATTTAAGAATTTTCTAGAATAATTTACTATTTTCATTTTTGGAAACACATCTGGTATGGATGATTGCTTGGTGTAAAACACAGTTTTGGAGTTATAGGTTGTAAAATGACTAAGTCAAAAAAACATAATTAAAGAGTATAGTAGTACAGTTTTGGTCAGCAAGAATAGTATATGGTGATTGAAGGCATGTGAGCTTAGGAGAAGCTATTTTGGGATGTGTATGACCTTTAGTTAAGGTCGCGTATGTTTTGATGTTGACCATAGTAAGTTACAGTATGTTGAAGACATGAGAAGACACAGTAATAGTGATACAAGATAGATGAAAGGTTGTTATGATTAAGGGAGTATAATGCAGATTCCAAATGTGCTATGTTGGATTCAGATTGAGGATTACCTATGTTTTGATAGTGTATAATCACTGACTTGGTATTTAATTTTTGTATAAGTGTTCATGCTATTTTGTGATGCATTGGAAGCCGATTGGATATATAATGGTGTATATATAGGAAGATATTTTTGAGAAGCGAATGATGGATATGATGGAATGTATGGATTGAAACAAATGAATTCATTATGCTATTAGAATCAGATAGATGGTAATGCAAGATACAACTTGAGAACTAGCTAAGCATAGAAGATGATTGCATTGTTCACTATCGATAAATCTTTGTAACATAATCATATTTCTTATTGTATGAGCAGTAGGCTCAGTATACATTTAACATGTTTTTTGTATTCCTCTAATTATGAAAGGTGATAATTTAATAATAATCTCCTAACAAGGCTAGGTCTCCTAACAGGGACATAATACTTTTAGTAAAAATTTGTGGGTGCCATCCCCACCATGGTTTTACCTTGGACAGGGTTTCCTCCACAAAACATTCATGTTGTTATGAGTTGTGTGTTCTATGTTTATGTTATTTTCATTTTAGCAATTATTTGGTTAAGTTGGAATTTACTAAGTTTATGTTTAATGTGTTGTAATACCAATTCACCCCCTTCTTATTATTACTTAATCCTAACAATTCATATAGAGATATTGGTCCTTGGAGAGAAAGTCTAACATCTTAAGGGAGATTAATATGGCTTCTAAATCTTTGGAAGAAAAATTTGAAACAACACTTGAAGACCTTGATAAGGCTAAAGTGGGGAATGGTGAATTGAAATTTAAATTGAGAAGAGCTGAGGGTATCATCAAGAAACTAAAAGAAAAACTTGAACTATTGATGAGTAAGAGACAAGATCTTATGGATAAGATAAAATAGGATTCAGACAATGATAGTTCAGATTAGATAAAACATCTTGAACAAGAGAAAGATACTTTTAATCTTGTTCATGAAACTACTTCCCTTCAGATTGCTAAATAGATTAAATAGGTAAAGGATGATAGAAAAAAATGAAGAAACAAGTATCTTAAATTAGAGAAATATAATTAGATCATTAAGGGAGAACTATTTGAGGCAAAGAAACATATTGAAAAACTTCATTCAAGAATTGATAAGATTGATGAGCATAAAGATAGACATATTACTAAAGGAGACATGACTGGAGTTGGCTTCAAGGAAGTTTAATGTTCAAAGAATCAGGAAGAAAAATTAGAAGTAGAGACTGATGGAGAAAGACCCACCCTTGAAGAACCTAAAGAAGAGATCACACCTTTCATAGGTAGATGTTTTGGATGCAACAAGATTGGACATATGAAGAGAGACTGCAGGAAACCCGATCAATCAAGAAATATTACAATAGGGAAGGAACAATAGCTAAGATTACATGTTTCAAGTGCAAAAAATTTGGACACATTGCCAAGTATTGTAAGTTGCAGGTTAATCAGAATAGATCACCTCCTACATGCTACAAATGTCATAATGTAGGACACATAGTGACGTTTTGGATATACAATAGAATAGAGAACATAAGTGGTCCTCCACCTATTCATACCTAGAAGAGTACTGGTGATGTTAAGAGTATTGTAGAAGAATTTAATAGTCACTTTAGAAAAGAAGAAGATGTAAATAATGTTAAGGTATGGAAAGTAAAGGAAACAAGTGAGGAAATGGTTCAAGGAGACTCAGTAGATGCTACTGAGTCTTTGTTTGATGAAAACATTGCAACATCAATCTAGATGCCCAAGAATGACCTTAGGGGGAGCATTTGAAGGAAACATAAAAAATCTATACAACACCTAATTTTGAGGAATAAGATCTTGCAAGCTGAGGAGATTATGTGGTGATATTATGGAACTTAGAGTTGTGATTGCATAGCTTTACAAGCTATATCCCGTAATTGCCAAATTCTTAATTGAATGAATTATGTGTAGATATGACTTTATTGGGAACTATGTTATTTCTTTACATAGCTAAGTATAAGGTCAATTGAAATAAATTTTCTAAAGAACATTCAATGAACACAGCCCAAGGAGAACAATATTTGAGTTGAGAGAAGAAAAGAAGCAAGGTTGTTGAGTGTTTGATTGAAGCATATATTCACAGAATCAAGAAATAAAAGGTATTTAGATCATTTGAAAAGCTTTGGTTACGGATACCCTATTAGTTTTTGATGTTTATGAAATTCCTACGTATAAATTCAATAAACACCCATTCAAACCAATTTTAGGTGATCTTGAAGGTGCATTTTTACAAACACCTTATGATGTTCTACTTGTTGATGACATTAGGGTTTAAATTCACTATAAGTATGAGTCTCTAAGAGACTTTGAGATCTATAAAGAGATGAAGGACATGATTGGAGCAGATGGTAAGATGAAATTCGAGTTGACACATCTTGAGAACTTTAGTATAATGTGAATGACTCAACTCTACGAATCAGATCAAAATGCCAACATATTTAACCCCAAACTAATGCATGTAATCAGACTATTTTTATTGGGACAACAACATGGAAAATGTAATAGTTTCACTCTTTATTGATACTAGACTTAGATATTCAACCAAATCCATCTTTTGGGACATTTTTCAACATATTTAAACTTGTTCTCAACTAAAAAAACTAACACCAACCCTTCCCAATTTCCTATGAACTACTTTTGGTCATTGAAACATGTGTAGGAGCATGTTGTCATCTTTACAATTTTTGACAACTTAGTCATGAAGTTCATTATTTGGGATTTCCCTTTGTTTCTTTGTAATTTTTTTTCCCTTAGTGGCTCTTTATGTTTTCCCTGAGATGCTCTGTAGTATTTTCTCCTACTCTGCTATGTATTCTCTCTCCTACAACACTTTGTATGTCTCCACTTATGCATTTCTCTATGCTCCTCTTTATCTTTCATGCCTTCTCTCCTCTATATATTTTCCTTCACCATTTTGATCCTATTTGTGACAGTTGCAGCTTGCATTTGCATCCTAAATGTTCTTAGTAATCATATAAAGACCTGCTAGAAAGCATCCTACACAGACCCAAAGAAATCTATTAAATACATTCCATGTCATTAATCCAAAAACTCATATAGTAGCCCCTTTGTAATGTCCCCTTCTATAATTTGCCTTATTTTGTACCCTACAACACAATTTCAATAACTAGGGTTAGAGAGGTGGCTTACTGAGTAGGATATTTTGTACATTGTACTTTGAAGATGAGTCCTGCAATCAACAAGTAAGGAAACAAGTGTACATGTATACACACATAAAGTGATTGTTAGCATGATATAATCTATCTTAAGCCTTATGAATTGATAAAGAGATATGCAAACCCTAACCTAGAGATTCGGATAACAAGGGATATGAAGAAGTTCAATTATAGCATCTAAAACTTAGAGTGCATATAAATACATATAAGACATTAAGCTTATTACTTATCACTCAAACAAAATGAATTGAACACTTATCAATTAATGATAGCTAGATATAGGAAATCATAATAGAGATCATTAACAGGAAGGCCTTTATAAAGTTGATGGCCAAATTTGGAATCCTAGATATAATTACAATCTAGTTGAGGTTATAATGTAACATGAAGATTACACTTCAGGAGTGCCCATTAACATATTAATAAGTGTTTAACAATGATATACTAATATAAAGGTTGTTGATGACAATGAAACTGTGTTTTGCATAAAGTGTAAAGATGGATTTGATTTGGAGGTAGAGAAGCCCATTACTAGGGCTCTGGGTCAGTTTAGCTCAAGCTTCACTTGGTTTTGAGAATAGTTTAATATTCTCTACTTAACAAGGCCAACAACTTGAAGGTAGAAGCTCATTCCCCCCCTAACATCACTCTAAATTACCCATTATCATCTAACATTCATTCATTCATTCATCCATTTATGAAATATAATATTCAATCATTATAATCACAGAACATTCAATAACACCTAAAATTAATTAACAATTGGTTATATATTCAATGTACACAAGAAAGGTTACGCCATTTCAATTTAAACTGTTAACTTGTATTAAAAATTACACAATTGATGTTCAATAGAAAATGAATACCTCCAACACTACGATGCACATCACTTTCATCTTCTATTCCCACATTTCCTTGACTCAAGGAAGAAAGACCTGACAAATACATATTAGGTGGTTCCTGTAGTCCATCAAATAATAGATATAGTTGGTAAGCAATGAGATATTTTTCTAAATGAGGGTAATGTTGATGTAATCTATAGGGTGTATTGACTTATACCTGCCAATCCATGTCACTATGCAGGATCCTCATAAAATGGGTTAAATTTCCTACATATGTGAATCATTTATCTTAAGTTAGCCAACAATTACGTGATACGTATGCTACAAATTACATAAAAGATAACATGTACAATATGCATTCATCATAATCATTGTATATTCTTTTAATTCCTTACATTTACTTTATGTTGGCTATGCAAGATATCAACAAAAGGGGTGACAATGTCTGTAATCAATTGCCTATTTCCACAAAGGGGTACAATCACATAAAATATATGCATGTAATCAGCACCAACAATTGAGAATCATAAGCAATAAATTAATTATGAAAACATATAATTCAAATAAATTTGTATGACTAAATCAATATTACCATAATCATCATGACCATCATTGTCATCATCATCCTCAACATCATAATCATCATCATCATCATCATCATCATCATCATCATCATCGTCATCATCGTCGTCATCATCATCATCATCATCATCATCGTCATCATCATCGTCATTGTCATCATCCTCGTCATCATCATCGTCATCCTCATCATCATCATCATCATCATCATCATCATCATCATCATCATCATCATCATCATCATCATCATCATCATCATCACCATCATCATCATCATCATCATCATCATCATCATCATCATCACCACCAACACAACCATCATCGCCATCATCATCATCTGTTAGAATGAATTTAGAATAAGTGAGAGGGGAGGGGTGAATCAGTTATCCTTAGGTCTAGATGTAGCAAATAAAAACTTTATGTATTTTAAATATACTCGACAACATTAGCATAAGTAAACAACTTAATTATGCAGTTTACTGTCAATTAAAATTTACTTGTAGAAACATAAGAGTAAATAAAACCATAAGAATTCACACAAGTTGACCCAAGTATTTAATGTGGAAACCCAATATGGGAGAAACCACCAGTAACATGCTACCAATTTTTCACTCTTCTGAAGTGATGCCCTGTGAGGAGCCAACCTTGTTAAAGGTTACAATAACACACTGCTTGGTGTGACCTGGTTAAACAATTTAATCACCCTGTCAGGAGTTGCCTTGTTAGAGGACTTAGAACATTCCACTTGAATGTCACCTTGTTAGAGGATTTATACAAATGATTGTTAAGTCAACCTTGTTAAAGGATTTAACTAGTACAATGGTAAGAAAGTAATCAACAGTTGTGATCTGGTACATACAACTTACTTTGCAAATTCAGATCCAATTATAGCTCTAATGTTAACATACTGAATAGCCTACATTATCATTTCAACCTTTTGATCTACTCGGAAATCTGTCAAGCAATCACACATGCAACTCTCTGCTTTTGTATTTTTCCTTCTTTGCTAGATCATGCCAAACAGTAAATCAACTATTCAACTCTCTTGCATACACATCCACTCTTCTACACTTACTTGCATAACCCCTTGAGGTTATCATATACCTCTCTATCTAGGTCAGATAAATCTTTTTCCACTTAAAAAAGATCGTAGATCTCAGGTTAGGTCAGATCCAATGGATCATTCCATCTTTACATTACATTTGCTTCTCCAAAGTAGTCTCTAATTAAATCTTGAAACCATGCATTAATTACGGTTACCCATACATTAAATGACGTGGATCAATCTTTAATAAACATTACATATCCCAATAAAATTAACTAAGTCAGCCTGAGATCTCAAATCTCATCATTAATCCAATTACTATAAGTTGGCCAACATCATTGTTTCCACTCAGCAATTTCAATGGTGCTCGACATTGAACAACTTTGCTCGGCACAGAACAGCCAGAAAAACTGTCTTTGAAAGATAAGAAACTAATTAATTTACCAGAGTGCCAACTGATGAAGTACCCTTTTATTTGCCTTAACTCAACCATTCACTTGTTCTTCTTGTTAAATCTTCTTCATCAACAATAGATATGGTACTCAAATAGATAACAATAGTCTCACCAGTTAAGGTTTGACAGCAATGACAAAATAACAATTGCTTGCATTATCACTTTCCAACAATCTCCCTCTTTGGCATTGATGGCGACACAAAATATTAAAACAATAATTTAACAAGCATAGTTACCAACTAATCCATGAAATTCACCTGTGTTCCTTGATATGAACGAATTTTCATTAATGTCTTTAGCTTCATTCTGATTCTTATTTGTATAAAATTTCTCCCTCTATGTCTGTAATCACACTGTAATCATCTATGTCTAATCATCTGTAGACTCCCTCTTAGTACATAATCACTTCAATGTTTTCTATAGTAACTTCTGCCTCTATGTAATCTTTCCCTCTTTGTAATCTCTCTTTCTCGGCAATCTCTTCCTCAACTTCTTCCTCTATATAGGTAATCTCTCCCTCTTTGACAACAATGCCAAAGACGTCAATATCATTATCATGTAGATCTTCAGTATCATGCTAATCCTGTCATCTTGATTATGACTATTTTTCTTTTCTGTCCTTGTTCATCTTCACAACTTTATCCAACATCCTAAAGTGTGACTTATTATGCATCAATGTGTCAAATATTCTGAATGTAATCTTTGATGCAACAGTACCCTACAGAAATTAATTAGCCTTAGTTAGGGGAATCACCCCCAATTTACCTCGTAGATACTCATGAGCATCCTTGGGTAGTTCTTTTGTGAATATGTCTGCAAATTGTTCTTTAGTGTTCACATAATCCATTCTCACTTCTTTACTCTGAACTAGCTCCCTCAGGTAATGATACTTGATAGCTATATGCTTTGTCTTTGAGTGCATAACAAGATTTTCAAAAATTTTAATAGCACTTGTGTTATCACAATATATGACAACTAGATCAGTGGTTTCTTCCTTCATACCTTTCAGTAGTATCTTCAACCACACAATGTTAGAACAGTTAACTGTTGTTGCCACATACTCAGCTTCAGCTGTAGATTGTGAGGTGCAGTTCTATTTCTTGCTTGTCTAGGAGATCAATCTCTTTCCTAAAAGAAATGCTCCTCCTGTAGTGCTTTTTCTATCATCAACATTTCTAGCCCAGTCAGAGTCAGTGTAAACTCTGAGTTCAAACTTGTCATTGTTTTTATAGTATAGACCATAGTCATCAGTTCCTTTCAAATATCTCAGAATCCTTTTTACTACCATCATGTGAGTTTCCTTGGGATTAGAAGAAAACCTTTCAATAATCCCAACAGCTAGGGTAATATCAGGTCTACTATGTACAACATACTGTAGTTTTCCAATCATTGATCTGTAGAGTGTTTGGTTCACTTCTATTGTGTCATCATCTTTTGTTAGCATCTATCCAGTAGCCATGGGTGTACTCACTGGTTTGGACTCTTCCATTCCAAAAGTTTTTCAGTATCTCTTTGATATATTTGGATTGAGTGATATAGATACCATTCTTCATTTGATAAATTTGTAAGCCAACAAAGAATTGTATTTCACCAAACATAGACATCTCAAACTCGGTTTGCATCTCTGTTGCAAATTTTTTACATAACACATCTTTTCCACTAAATATGATGTCATCTACAAAGATTTCAGCTAATAATGTACCTTTGCTTTGCTCTATCTTCAAGTACAGGTTGTTGTTGTCATTGGTTCTTGTAAATCCATTCTTGATTAGATAATTGTGCAATCTCTCATACCATGCTCTTGGCACTTGCTTCAATCCATATAATGCTTTCTGAAATCTACAAACCATATCCCTTTTGTTTGGGTCTACAAAACCATTAGCTTGCTCAATATATACTTCTTCTAAGATTCCATTGAGAAATGTAGATTTCACATCCATCTAATAAACTTTGAATCCTTTATAGGCTGCATATGCAAGTAAGGTTCTGACACCTTCTAATCTTGCAACTGGGGTGAAGGTTTCACCATAGTTAATTCATTCCTCGTATGCATAACCCTTGCATACCAGTCTAGCTTTGTTTCTTGTCACATCTCCATGCTCATTTAGTTTGTTCCTGAATACCCACTTTGTGCCAATTACATTTTTATCCTTCGGCTTGGGTACAAGTGTCCAAGTTTTGTTCTTCTCAATTTGTTCAATTTCCTCATTCATTGCTTGTATCCAATCTTCATTTTCTAAAGCATCTTTCAGAGTTTTGGGCTCAAATTCACATAACAAACATGTGTCATTTTTCAACTTACTTCTTTTCATAACAACAGAATCCTTTGATCCAATGATTTGATTAGAATTGTGATTTCTTCTCACATATTTTTCTAGAGTAGGCTCAATCCTTGCTTTAGGTTCATTGTTTGTATTTAGTTCTACTTGATTCTATGACTCGACATCTCTATCAGATAGCTCAACATTCATTTCCAGTTGCTCGGCAACTCCACTCTCTGACTCGGTAGGTGCATGTTGTTGTTGAGCAGTAGTCTCAGGTAGTGAATTAGACTCTTCCTCATCGAGATATATGAATTATTGGTAGCTTTCAGGCTCTTGTGTACTTTTAGCTTTATTTCTTTCTTCAAACTCATCATTTCTTACATTTGCACTTTCAACAATTTTGTTAGTATCAAAATTCAAACATTTGTATGCTTTTCTTTTTGTTGAATAACCAAGGAATATGCCTTCTTCACCTTTAGCATCTATTTTTCCATTTCTATTGTCCTTTAGTATAAAACATTTGCTTCCAAATACTTTACACTAGGTGCATAACCATACCAAAGTTCATAAGGTGTAGCATATGTACCTTTCTTGACTTGAACTCTATTCAGTGTATAGACTGTAGTACATATAGCTTCTTTCCAATATTTAGGTGCAAGATTTTTCTCCATCATTAGTGTTCTTACACAGTCCATGATAGATCTGTTCCTTCGTTCAGCAATACCATTTTGTGGAGGAGTCCTGGGTGCGGACATTTGTCTCTTTATGCCTTGGTCATTGCAGAACCTGTTAAACTCATTAGAAATAAACTCTCCACCTCTGTTAGATCTTAAGAATTTCAAACTTTTTCCTGTTTCATTTTCAAATTTAGCTAAGTACCATTTAAATAACTGGAATGCATCATATTTTTGCTTGAGAAACATTACAGTCATCATCCTTGAATAATCATCAACAAATAGAATAAAGTATCTAGCACCACAATAGCTTCTTTCTCTAATGGGACGAAAAATATCAGTATGGACCAATTCCATAATTTCCTCTAATACATGTGTTTTACTCTTGAAACTAGACTGAGTCATCTTTCCTTGTTGACATTGTTTACACATATCTTTCTTAGGTTTCTTTAACTTAGGTAGCCCTCTAACCTTTTTTAATTTACTTATGCTTACCAAGTTATCAAAGTTCACATGACACAACCTTTTATGCCATAACCAAACATCATTATACTATGCAAACAAACATGTTTCTTTACATAAATCTAGATAAAATAAGTTACCTTTAGTCTGATCACCACTTTCAACTAATTCTCCAATAGAATCATAGATCTTTGCCTTTTTGTGATGGAATTCAACTTTGTAACCAGAAGTGTTCAGCTGTGCAACACTCAGAAAATTGTATTTAAGATTATCAACCCAATACACATCATGACATTTGATTTTGTCAGTCAGGTTAATCAATCCTTTACCTTTCATAAGACATGGTGAATCATTTCAAAATTTTACATATCCTCCTTTACATTGGTTTCATGTTTCAAACTTATCTTTGTCACTAGTCATATGATGGGAACAACCACTTTCAATGATCCAACGATCATTTTTACTCATATAAGAGATTAGTGTAGTTTTCTCATCATCATCATCATCAAAATATTCTTTCATTGCAACATAAACAACTTATATATCATTGTCATCAGAATTATCAATGTCATTGTCAGAAGTTTCTTCAGCAATATAGCAAGATTTCTTACCTTTGTCTTTGTAGTCCTTATATTTCCTGAAGTCTCGATCATCCTTTCTGTCTTTGTATTCTTTTTCCCTTTTTTCATCTTTTTCATTCTTTTCAGGACATCTAGTAGCTATTTGACCAACTTTGTTGCATGAAAAATAAATAATAGGAAGTTTACCTTTGTATTTTCCTTTTCCTCTGGATAGTTTTTTTTCCATAAGTGCTTCAAGTTCTTCAAGATCGTCATCATAAGTGTCACTATCACTATCCACATGTTTCTTTCCTTTCTTGGATTTATTGAGAACCAGCTGTGATCTAAAAGTAGAATCAATCCCTTGTGGATTATAGTTATCATAATTTGACATTTCAAATGCAGTGAGTCTTCCTATCAGATTTTCAAGATTCAGATTATTGTTAGGAGTACATCTCAATTCTTGAATTGCAGAAACTCTAATAGAATATACATGAAGTAAATTTCTTAGTACCTTGCTCATAATGGTGTTCTCATCAATTGTTCCATTAGCCCCTCTAACGACATTTACAACTTCTTTTACTCTACCATAGTACTGAAAAACATTTTCACCTTCTTGCATTTTCATCTCATCAAAATTATCTCTTATACTTTTTGATTTAGCTCTCAGCACATTTGTGTCTCCACCATAGACAGTTGCAAGTTTGTCCCACATCTGCTTTGCATTAGTGCAGCTCTTTATATCATCAAACTCTGAATAGCTCAATGAGGAGGCAGTCTCCAACATTGCTTGATTGTGCTCTTGATTTTCTTTTAGTTGTGCAATAGTGAGAGGAGTAGTAGGTGGTACATAAGAATGTTCAATAAGTCACTTAGCATCATCTCCAATACCAGCCAAATGCAATTTCATCAAACTCTGCCATGTAGGGAAGTTGTCTTTGTTCAGCTTAGGAACCTCCTTCTTATACATCTTGATCTTTTCGATCCAAGTACCTTCAAAGTATTTTCAAGAAACCTGGCTCTGATACCAATTGTTAGAATGAATTTAGAATAACTGAGAGGGGAGGGGTGAATCAGTTATCCTCAGGTCTAGATGTAGCAAATAAAAACTTTCTGTATTTCAGATTTACTCAGTAGCAGTAGCATAAGTCAACAACTTAATTATGCAATTTACTGTCAATTGAAATTTACTTGTAGAAACATACGAGTAAAGCAAAAAATAAGCATTCACACAAGTTGACACAAGTATTTAACATGGAAACCCAATATGGGAAAAACCATGAGTAACATGCTACCAAGTTTTCACTCTTCTGAAGTGATGCCCTGTGAGGAGCCAACCTTGTTAAAGGTTACAATAACACACTGCTAGGTGTGACCTCGTTAAAGGATTTAATAACCCTGTCAGGAGTGACCTTGTTAGATGACTTAGAACATTCTACCTGAATGTCACCTTGTTAGAGGATTTATACAAATGAATGTTAAATCAACCTTGTTAAAGCATTTAATTGATATAATGGTAAGAAAGTAATCAACAATTGTGATATGGTACATACAACTTACTTTGCAAATTCAGATCCAATTACAGCTCTGATGTTAACTTATTGAATAGCCTACATTGTCATTTCAACCTTCTGATGTGCTTGGAAATCCATCAACCAATCACACATGCAACTCTCTACTTATGTATTTTGCCTTCTCTACTAGATCATGCCAAATAGTAAATAAACTATGCAACTCTCTTACATACACATCTAGTCTTCCACACTTACTTGCATAACTCCTTGAGGTTATCATATACCTCTCTGTCTAGGTCAGATAAATCTTTTGCCACTTAAACAAGATCGTAGATCTTAGGGTATGTTAGATCCAACGGATTATTCCATCTTTGCATTACATTTACTTCTCCAAAGTAGTCTCTAATTAAATCTTTAAACCATGCATTAATTACGTTTACCCATACATTAAATGACATGGATCAATCTTTAATTAACTTTACATATCCCAATAAAATTAACTAAGTCAGCCAGAGATCTCAAATCTCATCATTAATCCAATTACTATAAGTTGGCCAACATCACTGTTTCCACTCAGCAATTTCAATGGTACTCGGCATTGAAAAACTTTGCTCGTCACAAACAACTTTACTTGATACAAGCAACTTTGCTCGGTACAGAACAACCAGAAAAACTATCTTTGAAAGATAAACAACTAATTACTTTGCCATAGTACCAACTGATCAAGTACCCTTTTATTTGCCTTAACTCAACCATTCACTTGGTCTTCTTGTTAAATCTTCTCCATCAACAATAGATATGGTACTCAAACAAATAACAATAGTATCACCAGTTAAGGTTTGACAATAATGACAAAATAATAATTTCTTGCATTATCACTTTCCAACACCACCACCACCACCACCATCATCATCATCATCATCATCATCATCATCATCACCATCATCATCTTCTTCTTGTTCATCATCTTCATTTTATTCTTCTTCCATCACATTATACTATACTGGCCTTCCTCTTGGATCATGTCTAACAACAAATGACCAACCCAGTTTTTGTGGAACCTCTATGTAAAACACTTGCTCACATTGGCTTGGAAGAATGTAGGGATCATCTCCAACTAGCTCAAATGACCTTTTATTAATTATTGTAAATCCATTATCATGTTGAATAATAGTTCTATCAGAATCATTTTGATTCAGTTGTAGCCTGTATCATTTGATGACGAATGGAGCTGATTTGAAGGATTCAAAGTCACACTCAACTATATCATCCAAAATCCCATAGTATCGGTTTTGAGATTCTTGAGGATGCATGTTGTTTCTATATTAAATATTAGTGACCTCGAAGACTTCAATTATCCTAGAATCACAAGTTTTATTCATGTCGTCCAACTTTTTAATGTAAAATTTATGGCCATGGTAGTACATAGCTTTATGGTGCTTGACCTGCAATTTTTCAAACATGTGAAAATCATTTACATCGTGAGTTGAGATTAAACATATGGGTCATGATTAATAAATTTATACATACCTTTCTACCTCATAAACCATTTTCTAGATCAATTACCATTGGCATAACATTGGAATCTCCATTATGATGAGCTTCTTTAAGAAATGAAGCAACACCTTCCCATGTTAATAGTGACTATTTTGTTAACATAGTTCAATCCATACCATCATCCAATCATGACTGCTCACAATATAAAAATATAGTGCATCCCACTCTCGACCAACTGTATAAATAAAAGACCACTTACAAACAACTTCAATTGAAGGTTTATAAGAATTAATTAACTACAATAACATCTTATTATACCATTCACTTTCCTCAATGTACCTTTCCCCATAAAGTACTCTTGTTCAAATTTGTTAATGGCGTTAGGGTCCTAAATGTGATCTACATACATCTTTGCTCCAAATTTAGGAAGATATTCACTAATGTACACCATGGTCTAGTATACCATATATCCCTCCACCATAGAACCCTCAGGATGTGTAGAGGTCCACATAATTCAATCTCCTCAACTTTATGTATGAGGTAGTGTTCTTATGCATTGAAAAAAGAACAAGGTAAACACTTTTGCATTTCACACATAAGATGACAAATTTTTCTCTTCCGATATTGTATATCTTCTTTATTGATTTCTTTCGGTGACAACCACCTAGATGTGATTCAACATGCAAAACAAAAAATTGAGACATTACAAAAATTATATAATAAATTACTGAAAAAGTAAAAGAAGTCGCAAATATAATATCTATACAACAAATCTAACAAATAACGCTTCTAACCTCATGTATTTTCCAAGATCATATATAACTTGTTTGACACTATTGTCAAAGTGGTGTGGGATAGATAGAGGTAGAACGTACTGTGATAATTATAAAATGATCTTTTAAATATTTTAGAGAATAATAAAATGAAAAATACATGTAGTATACAAATATATAGAGGATACAAAATAACATGAATTACCTTAATAATGGTATGTCAATCGTGTGTTTTCATCCCTTGCCCAAATCCACTTTTTTTATGTGAGATTGTTTATATTCGCAGCAAAACTTGCGGGAAATCAAATTTTTTTGTATGAAATCTTTTATAGCATTGCTTTGCTACTCTGATAATAACCAAGGAAGGGCACGTATATCAATATGGTCTCTATTTTTATTTGATCGAATGACATTTTTCAATGCATGGTTAGAATCTTCAATGTCACTGTAAATTTTGACATTTTTTTCTTTCATGCCTTCCGTCCATTAATTTCCATAATATCTCTATTATATTCTTTCTAATATGCATAGCATCAAACAAATGCACTATTGGGAGGTGATCATAGTATGACAACCTACTAAAATATCTAGGATAACTTTTTACTCCTTTTGCAATTTGGTCATTGACGCTTTGATGACCTTCACGAGCATCAATTACCTCATTAGTAAACAAAAGACAATATCAAAATATAAATTAACAAAAAAAATCAGATTGAATGACATTACCTTGTCAATTTATTCTATTACATTCCAACTTCCATAGGCGAGGTGTCATTCTTTGTTGCTTTGATGCAGTATTTTCCTTCCCATTGAAAAGATGTTTTTCGGTAATTCGATACTTATGATTTCTATGTGGAAAGTGCCTATACTCATCGAGCACCTACTTTCTTAAACTTTTTGAATGATGAGATTTCATCTTTGGACCACAAAGTGGACATGCAAATTTTCTCTTTGTTTGAAGACCTACAAGATCATGTATAATTAGACTAAATATTTTCATTTTGATAATTACAATTATCATGTGCAAACTTAGACATACAACAAAGATGTGTTAGTACTATAACATACTAAAAAAGAGGTGTTAAGAAGAGACCATACCAGAAAAATGTGTTAGCCTAGGGGCATCATGTATTGTCCATACAAGCTTTGCATGGAATTAAAACTTTCTTTGTCCGATTGGTCTAAAGATATCATACATAGTGACCCATTCCATAAATTCAACAACTCGTTGATAAGAGGCTTAATATATAAATTCATATCTTTAACTTGGTACTTACCTAGCTGAATGAACAGAAACATTACATAATTATTATCATTTTGATGTGGTATTTATGAATAAATTTAGATGACTATTGAATGAAAAAACACCTAGAACAATCATTTCCAATATTATGTGCTCCCTCTTTATGGACATCCAAGGAGAAATTTTATGGTTGATAACAAAAATAGGCCACATCGAGTAAACATATCTCATCTCTCCAAATGGATTGACATAGTTCACTACCAATGAAAGCTTGAGATTACGAGGTTCTTCTTTAAAGTGTGGCCAAGTTTCCTCTATTTCCTTAAATTCAGAACCATCCGTAGGCATTTGTATAATGTCATCTCAAATTCTATTGCATACATGGTAATCCATAAATTGTGCCAAGGTAGTACACTTGATAATCGTTGCAGACGTGGAATAATGGGAATATACCAGAGAACCTTGCAAGGCACCCTTTTTATTATTTTATCTATTTGATATCTACTAATATGACAATTAGGGTATTGTGTTGCAAATTCATGTTGTTTATGATATATAATATGATCATTGGGACAAGCAAGTATTATTTGATCCTCCATCCCAATATATTTCATAATGGCAGATAGTTCCCGGTACGAGCGAGGTAGAATGTTTGATGGTGGTAACAAACAATCACCTATCAACCTATGGAAAAATATATAATTAGCATACATGAGTCACCCTCTGTTAACAATAAGGAAATTACGACTAAAATAGGTGAAAAAGATGGCATATATGATATACCTTAACATTCATCACATTGGTACGTTGGATAAACAATTCAAAACCTTGAAGTTCACCAACAAAAATATAGTGAACATAAGAGATGTTTGGGAGCCTTCATATAGGGGCTCACATGCCATCTCAAGTATAGGTAAATAAAGGCCATCTTCATCATTGTGATCAACTATGCCAGTACTATCATCTTCAATCTTATTCTCTGGCACATGATCAATTGCAACAATACCTTTATCTTCAATTGTCTTCTCTGTCACAGGATCATCTTCTTCCATGGAATCATTATCTTCTCCTTGTATAATCACACCTCCATGTTCCTCCACTTGGAAATTCATATTATCTGGATTTTTATGGTCCATAACATGTAACCCAGGGTGGTTAACCTATATAAAAATGATGACATTAAATTAACCATGACCATGATCTCATCATCAATTGATTTCTTATGTATATAAATTTTTAAAACAATATATTGAAATACTTACCAATGGATGAAAATTATGCCCCCCTTCAATGTGACCATGCTCTCTACAATGTTTCTGATGTGTTTTGACTATAATTCTTCGAGTCTTTAAGCCCTTGCAATTTTTGCAGGGACAATAACATTTTCCATCACCTTTTCTTCTAAAATTACCCCACAATCTAGCAATTGTCTCCTTATTTTGTTCTAGGTTCATATTGTCAGACATGGTCTTTCTTCATAGGAAAATATTCAAGCTATAATTATATCAAAAATTGTCTCCCATACTCAGAATTAAGATATTAACATTGTAATCCATCAAATATAAACATAGTAGCATTAGTACTATCTTGAATAAAAGCAAGCCTAAATCCATTAAATAGATTTTGATTGGAAAGAATTGTTCATTTAATCTAATCATGAATCATATTCGATAGGAATGTTATTCATATTTGAAGGGAATGCTAAGAAAATAAAATATAAAATATCCACTTCGACATATCCGCTTCGACATATTTTATTTGACAGGAATGCTAAGAAAATAGAATAAAAATATAAAATATCCACTTTGAACGACATATTTTATCACAATAGTACATCTGTTGTCGGGTAAGCTCCAAGTAGTTCTTAGGCAAATCTACATGTTCATCACCTGTGCAAATCCAAAAAAATTGCAAAAAAATTTATTACCTTACCTAGATGTCTATGACTAAGAAGCAACATGAAATACCCTTTGTGTCGGCACCAAAAGATGCATATCAAAATGTGTATCCTTTCCTTCTTTGTCAATATCAAATTGTGTAACAATTAAAATATAATTAATTCACATTGATCAAAATCCATACCATTTTTCATAATTCAATGCGCAACATATACTGCAATAGAAGTAGTACCTTCCCTGTTTTGGAAATAATTTTTTAGGTGACATCGAAAGCTACATACCTTACTATTGGGTTAGTGATTGTGTCAATAAACAATATTTTCTAATCTCCTGCCACCTCAACTAAATCTCCAACTTCCTTTTTCATGTTTTGATAACAACACCATCTTATTTGGCAAGGAAATAAAATCTTCTTTATAGCTCCCCCTAAGCCAACACATTCTAAACTAGTTTTCAAAGAGATTTTCTATGCTAGAGCTAGGTGTAACTGCAATTTTTTATATATCTTCTTCTTCTTTCTTCTTCCATATTTTTTTCATTTCCTATCTTACTTCTTCTATGTCAATATTTTTCATAGGATCATTCATTCTTTCTGATGTAACGTGATTATAATTTCCACTTCTACAATATTTGACAATGTGTCCATTCTGATTACAACAAAAACATTTGAGGTTCCTCTATCCTGAATTCTTCATAGCCACTATAGATATACACCGATCAACTTTGTGTCAAACCATTTCATAGTTTACAATATCCATAAAAAGGTTTTTTTCTTCCATTAACTTGACTTATGCCACACCATATGCTATGTACATTCTGTAAGAACCATGTCACATAACACATAAATGACAAATGAGCATCATGCTACACAGATAATAGAAATTCAATGTACACTCCAAGCCAAACCCAAACAACTTAATTAATTAAAATTCATTATAAAATTCAAATAAAACTCATGAAATTAGAACAAATGTCATATAGTTAGCATTTAGAAGACTAGACGTCATTGAATTGTGATATATTAGCTCAATAAATTCCTACAAAATCCATACACAAACCATTGTGCATTAATTAGCACATTGTAAGATCTTCATACACACTAGCCATGATACACTTTGTTAAAATAAGAGATTCAATATCACTCAACCATGTCACATGAACAAGACTATAACCAATTCCACTTAATTGCATTACACAAGCACACTATGTCACGTCATGACTTAAGAAACATGTAGGCACATATTATGTGTGTCCCATTGTAATTTATCACAATGCACAAGAACAATAATCACTCCATAGTAGTTGAATTAAAATTAGCTATACATATATTGCATAAATCCAACCCTACATTATAAAAGCCTTCAAGAAAATTCCATACAATCATTTGTATTGTACATCGATCATTATTTTCTACTAGAGGAGTTCGTGTTGTACATCGAATCATTATGCATTGCAATTCATTAACAACCAAGGTAATTTAAGTCAAAAGCATGTGAAGTGAGTTGAATTTATACAAAGTTATTCTTTTATTTTGAAGCATAGAAGAGGATAATCAAAGAGAGTTGCGGATGCACCAAGTAAAAGGTGTTTATTGCTAAATGAAATGAGAGTGAACATTACTGGTTTTGATTGTATGGGAGAGTTATATAAAGAGGATGCAGATTTTAAAGATGCTTGGGCAGTGTGTAAGAGTTCAATTGAGATTGTAGAGCCCAATGGTTGGAGTATTTCATACAAGAGAATTATTTGTTCAAAGGGAAGAGGTTGTTTATGCTGGAAATATTGACATTGATGTCAAGGGCATACAAGAGATTGTTAAAATATTATCATTGATGTCAAAGTTTAAAAAAAAAAAAGATGCAATAGAAAGGCATAGTATGACAAAATTGAATGATATATATGAGAAGTAAAACATTTACTTCATTAGGCATTGATATATACATACCATAATTCCATTATAGTTTTCATTGAAAATCATTGGAGGTCATATATGAGGATACATATCTTAGCTCTCTAGATTCATGAAAGATCACTAATAACAACCAGCGATTAAAAGCATAATGTGTATATTGAAACTACAGTTTATGAGAAACAGAAACAGTAAGCAGTATAAGAAGTGGTTCATTACATATGCAGCAACTGAAAATAGTGGTATAAAGGGTGATTTATCACACAACAAGTAGTCACGTCAAATAGTGAATGACTTATGGAACAACATATGAAGTATAAAGACATCGATGGGAATAATAGTTGCAACAACACTAATCATCTAGCGCATCCAAACTGATTAAAGGAAAATCACAAGAGTATATATGCATAGGAGATAATAATTGAAACCATTATAGATACAACAAAGGTAGATAATATGAAGGATGACTATTGACTCTATGATTGTTAACACCTTCCAACATTCAGATGGGCATAGAAAGATCATCGAATAAATACCATTGGCAATTATACCTATGGTGTTCATAAAGATACGTGAATGAATTATTAATATTTCATAAAGTTTAAGTAAAAAAAAAAATTTAATTATAAGAATTGGTGGTGAGTAGTTATAGTATAAGTGTGAAGAAGTGATATATATGAAAGAGCAGAGTATATATATATATATATATACATATGTATATATATATATGTATATATATATATATGTATGTATATATATATACATATGTATATATA
>MU223077.1:3809903-3823322 GCA_018584345.1 Thuja plicata | reverse complement strand
TATATATATATATATATATATATATATATATATATATATATATTCTGATTTATTCTTTCATGACAATGCAAAGAAGGTTGAGATGAGTTATTTAAAATTTGTGAAACATGTGACAATACATATTCTATATAGTAAGCTACACTAAATAATGAGAGTGACCTATAGTTAGGTAGAGTACAATGATCACATGGCTAGGCAAAATTTTGTTGGCCTAAATCAAATGCATTAAAGTCCACCTAACACAGCTAAAAAGTAGAAACAGTGACATTGAGAAGGTATCATTGGTCTTCAAGTAGTCTTGGAAATGTGAGTGATGGCATACAGATCATTTCTAGTAGTTTTAGCATTCTCCAAAACAAACCACACAAAGCTGATTATAATGGGCATTGAGTCATTGTATAAGGAAGACAACAATGAGATTTTTCATTGCATAAAGGTCATTGTATAGGATAATGTTATTTTGGTTCCTCAATTGAATACAATTAATTTCAATGAAATTCAAGCCAATGGCTCGATGGTTCTCCTGTCAAATTCAAGATAATGGTTCTATGGTTCTCCTATCATATTCAATATTAATATGTAGAAGGGTGTTTATTATTCAGGTTATCTAACTCCTCCATAACCTTTTAAACATATGAAGAAAACCCTATATTTCTCCTAGAACCCTTAGTTCCAACCTTGGTCCTAAATTAGTTTTTACAAATCCCTACAATATCCTCAAAACTAATTTTATTTTTATCACCTCTCCTAATTAAATTTAAGGCCTCTATGAATGCATCATAAATTCCTCTTAAAAATATAGCTCTTTTGATATCAATGTCTAACCCATTGGCAAACCTCCTATGAACAAATAGGAACCTATTAGCATAATAATATTTCTTTCATCTTCCATTTGTTTTATATAAAATAGTTTTTTTTAATCTCTCACCTAGCAATATTCTTTCTACTTCTCCAAGAATATTATCTTTGTCTCATTCCATGTTGAGAAAATATCAGCACCTAATCCCATGAGCCAACACAACACTAATTCTTTTAAAGTAGAGAAGAATAATTTTAACTCCAAATTATCGGTAGAATAATCATATGTTTGACACAATATCTTGAACTCAAAAAGAAATTGGTTAGGATATTTAGAAATATTTCCTCTAAAGGTAGGGAGAATAGAAGGGGAAATGTGTTTTTACTATTGGTTCATTATCTCTTCTATTTAGATTTATGGGATATGAAAATGTTGTATTGAATGGAAGTTATTCAACTCTTTCTCTATTAACCTTATTTTCTATTTCTTCTTGTTCCTTTGAATTAGTCTTTGATGTTTTTGAGTTTCAACTATTCCTATATATTGTCATGACATCTTGGGAGGAATCTACCAAAGGGATCTCTATCTCTTCTCATTAACAATTTAAAAATAGTTTCCTACCAACACTAAGGATAAGTTTATGGAAACCAGATTTGTATATCTTTGATAATGACTCCAATCCCTTGAACTGTTGAAGATTGTTATAGCCCTGGACATAAGAAATTATAGAAACATGAATTAATTAAAATTAAACAGTATTGTGTATTGCTAAATTTTAATTACTCATTAATTCTATGAAAAGCGAATTCCTTATCATGGATAGGGAGTGGGGATTAACTACCCAATATCTTAATCTATAAAAATGCATGCCAAATGAATATTACATTCAAATCCATATGCTTGAATCCCATTGATTCAAATCTAACCGAATCCCATTGTTTCAAATATAATTTTCCCTCAATGGAGTGAAGGCCCCTGACATACAAGTTTTTATCTCTGTTTTTTTCTATAACCTCCAAAGCTCTTACGGGAAAGGGCAGTCCAATATTTTAATGTTGATTTGACCCATCTAGTGGATAAACAAGGAAAAATATCGTCCAATTTTGGAGATAATGGTAGAATAATATGGAAAGGAAAATGAGATTGAAGGAAAAAACATGGGAAAAAGAGTTGCAGTTTACTAGTTGAGGGCACAAATTAAATAATTGTCAATCCATCCAAAAGGTTAAAAAATCTCAACATCAAATTATAGAAAGTACTAGGGATGCAGTAATTTCCAGGAGTTGTGCTATGGGAGTGGCCTCTCTAGCTCCTCCTTCATGTGTAACCTAGCCATATACAGACGGAAAAGGACGACGTGTAACCCTATGGGAGAGGAAAGATACAATAGCTTAGATTGAATGGTTTTTATTGATTTGTGTCCTAGGGTATTTGTCTCTATAGCAGCCTCAAGAAATGCAGCCTCAAAGAAATGTTGAGCCCTCTTCTGCTCTCAATTAAGAAAAGATAACGATCAGAAATCTATCTTTTTTTTTAAATTTATATCCCCGTGATTGTCGTAATTACTACTAACATGGGAATTGACTCTCAAGTCATCGTAATTATGACTAACATGGGGATGGAATAAAAAAAATGAAAACTTTCCTTCCCTAGTCTGACCAAGAAAAACAAATGTAATGCATGGTCAGAATGTTTGGTCGATTATAGGGGTTAAATGTGCTAGTGTGTGTTCACTCTCTTATCTAGAATGCTTTCAATCTCAAGAGGAGTTGCATGGGTAATTCCCTTGAGTGGTTCAAGTGTAGGAGGCTCTAGAGTACCTACAAGATTATTAGTACTAAAAACACATTTATAAGCATAGATATCTGCAACATTAAAAATAGGAGATAAACCAATGTGGGAAGGAAGATCAATCTTATAGGCATTACTGCCATATTTCTTCAGAATCTTGAAAGGGCCAAGCTTTTTCATCATAATATTTGTGTATATTTCCTTGGGTTGTCTCTCTTTCTTGAGTTGAATCATCACCAAATCTCCCACTTTGAACTGTAAGTCTCTCCTCTTCTTTTCAGCCTATTCTTTGTACTTCTCAGTGGTATGTTGCAGTTTTGTGTGTAATTGGTCATGGATGTTCTTCACTATTTCAGAATATTATTTTTCTAGCGAACTTCTTTTGTCCATGTATTTTATGTCTCTAAGTTCCAATACCCCTCTAGGGTGAGTACCACATACAATCTAAAATGGAGTTAAACCAATATTCTTATTAACTAAATCATTAAATGAGAACTCTTCTTGTGCTATGATAGTATCCCAAGTGGCTTCATGTTCTTGGGTGAGGCATCTTAAAATATTTCCAAGGGACATATTTATGACTTTTGTTTGACCATTAGACTGTGGGTGATATGAAGATGGCACTGAAACATTTGTCCCTAGCTTTCTCCATAGTGTTCTCCAAAAATGTCCTAGAAACTTAGGATCCCTATCTGATATGATTGTCAATGGGAGTCCATTAAGTATTACAACTTCTCTAAAGAATAATCCTACTATGTGAGATGTATCATGAGTTGTTCTACAAGGAATGAAGTGGGCAATATTTGAAAATCTGTCTACTACAACATAAATACTATCAAATCCATATTTGGTCTTTGGAAGACCTAGGACAAAGTCCATACTTAGTGAATTCCATTTTTTTTAAGGGATGGGTAAAGGAGTGTATAACCCTGCATTGGAGGCGTGCCCTTTGGCTTGTTGACAAACTAAACAACTTTCCACAAAACTCCTAACATATATCTACAACTTGGGCCAGTGGTAAAACCTTCTAACAAGTTCCAATGTTTTATCCACCCAAAAGTGACCTTCTAGGCTTGCACAATGCTTTTCTTTGATAATTGTCTCCCTTATGGATTCATTTGGGACACACAATAAACTACCTTTGAAAAGTATTCCTTCCTGCACAATAAATTCTAAGAAATCATTGTGGTATATGTCTGTCGTGTCAGTGCAAATTTTGTAATCCTCTCCAAAATCTTCATCCATAGCATACATATCCTTCATGGCATGAACTCCAAAAATATCCAACTAAATGATTTGGGTGGTTAGGTGTCTCCTACTAAGAGCATCAACTACTTTTTTTACAATCCCTTTCTTATGCTTCATAGAAAATATATATGAATGTAAGAATTCCATCCATTTCACATGTCTATGATTAAGTTTCTCTTGTCTATTCAAAAATCTAAGTGCATGATTATCAGTAAAGACTAAAAAATCCTTGGGAAATAAATAATGCCTCCATTTCCTAAGTGATTGAACCATTGCATACATTTCAAGATCATAAGTAGAGTATTTTTGGTTAGCTTCATTGAGTTTCTCACTGAAAACTGCAAATGGCCTCCCTTCTTTGCTCAAAACTCCCCCAATGGCTTTATTGCTTGCATCAGATTCCACTATAAACACCTTGTCAAAATTTAGTAGGACTAAGATAGGTTTCTCTGCAAAAAATTTCTTCAAAAACTCAAAGGACTCATTACCAGCATTTTTCCATGAAAATATGCATTTTCTTCCACCTTTAATGGTGGTGATAAAGGGAGCACATATGCCACTAAAATTTCTGATGAATTTCCTATAAAAGATACAAAAATGATGAAATCTTTCTACCTCTAAAGGAGTATTAGGAGGTGGTCAATTAAGGATGGCTTCAACTTTGGAAAGATCCATCTTGACAGTGTTCTTGGAGATCAAAAAACCCAAGAACACAAGTTCTTCTTGAACAAATACACACTTCTCTATGTTTATCTTCAACTTTTCCTCATGGAGTTTTCTCATCACCATGTCCAAATTCTTGAGGTTCTCTTCTCATCTCCTACTAAAGATTAGAATATCATCAAGATATACAACAAAAAATTTATTGAGAAAATCCTTCAACACTTCATTCATTAGTCTCATAAAAGTTCTTGGAGTATTTGAGAGACCAAAAGGCATCACAAGCCATTTATATAGTTCTTTTGTGGTCTTAAATGTTGTCTTCCATTCATCAACCCCTCTGAGTCTTATCTGATGGTAACCACCCTTGAGATCTATCTTTTAATAGTAGCTTACACCCCCTAAACACTCCATCAAATCCTCTATTCTAGGAATAGGAAACCTATATATGATTGTTATCCTATTGATTACCCTAGAATCCATACATATTCTCTAAGTTCCTTATTTCTTGGGTGCTAAGACTGCAGGAATAGCACAAGGACTCACACTTTTCCTAATGATACCTTTTGACAACAATTATTCAATCTGCCTTGCTATCTCTTGATTATGTTCAGGGGTCATCTTGAATGCTTCTTTTTTTAGAAGAGTGGCCCCTGGTATGAATTATATATAGTGACTCACTTGTCTTTCAGGTGGAAAAGACTCTGGTGTACTCTCAGCTATGATACCCTTATACTGGTCTAACAGTACTTTGACCTCTTTAGGGCCTACATCCCTAGTAGGGGCCTTGAAATTTGGCTCTTTCATTGGTATCTTGTTGGTCCTCACTACTGATGAATAAAAAGGTGTATCCCATTCTTTTAGTACCTTCATGAATTCTTTCTCTCCTACATGCAAGACACTACTCGTAACATGTTTTTCTTTTTCACAGTTAGGGAGTGGATTCATCACATACTCAAAATGATCCTTAACTATAGTATAGACATTTGACTTTCCATCATGCTTTCCATCTACATCAAATTTCCAAGGTCTACCTAATAAAAAATGACATGCATTCATCTCTGTGATATCACATTGAACTCTATCTATATACTCCCCTATCTTGAAATCTACCCAAAATTGTTCATTGATGATGGTTTCTTTCTCTTTTGTCAACCAAGAAGCTTTTTAAGGGAAAGGATGAGGGATTACATGCAACTTTAACTTAGTAACTAGTTCCCTAGAAGCAATATTATCAGTGGATCCAGAGTCAACTATAACTTTTCATACCTTGTTATTCACCTTGTAGCTATTTTTTAATAATGACTTCCTCTGAGGTGGTTCTACAGTAGTAGGTACTCTTAGGAGTGTCCTTTGCATCATGAGACATTCCCCTTGTTCTGGATTTGCAGGTATTGAATTTTTAGAGTGGTAAGAGGACACACTTTGACTATCATTTTCTTAGGTGAGTTGTAGTCTTATGTCCTCTCCTTGTATTCTGGTGCCATTCTTCTCAGGGCATCTAAAGGACTGGTGTCCAATTTGATTTACTTCCAGCAAATCTGTCTCTACTATTTGATCTCCTACCTTTGAAGTTGCCTTTATTATTGTGTTCTCCTTTTGACTCATGGTTACTAAACTCTCCTTGACTCCTTTGAAATGGTCCTCTTCCATTGAATCTACCTATGCCTCTAAAATTACTCCCTATACCTCTGTTATTTTGTTCTCCTCTTCTCTTCTATTTTTCTTCAATTTTCAGTTCCATTTGAAAGTACTTATGTACTGATTCAGGGTTGAATAAACTCATCTCATCTTGAATACTATAATTAAGTCCATTTAGGTACCTTGCAAGTTTGTGTTTTCACTCTCTCGGACTTTGGCCTTCAAGGCCATTCTATGAAACTCTTCAGTGTACCCACTCACATCAAGGTACTTTTGCCTTAGATTTTGCAACTTTTAAAGGAGGGTGATCTCATAGTCCTCAGGTAAACATTGTCTTTTGATTTCTTATAACATCCTCTTCCATGTTGAGATAGGGTTCTTTTCTTCCTCCATCCTTTCATTTTGTAGAAAATTCCACCAACTTAATGGAGGGCATTTCATTTTGGATTTTTCCACCTTGACCTTCTGATTTTCAGAGACATAATCACAATCAAACTAATTCTCCAAATATTCTATCCAATCCATACATTCTTTAGGGTCCAATTTCCTAAAACATGGGAATGTCTAATTTAGCTTCTTCTTCTTCTTCTTCTTCTTCTTCTTCTTCTTCTTCTTCTTCTTCTTCTTCTTGAAAAGGTAGAGTTAACCTTCGAGTTAGAAGATGTATACTCAGACTGGATTAGGGTCATGCCATAAGCAGATGCAAAATTGGGGCAACAACTTGTTCCATGGGTTAGATGAATGCTTAACTCAGGTTGATCTAACTCTGATCCCATGTTTAACTACATTTAGCATCATGATGATAGTTGGTTGTTATGAATATATGATGATCTAGGCTGACCTAATGCTTACTTAACTCTTAACCTAGATTGCAAACTTAATCCATTCAAATCTAGTTCCAGTTTTCTTCCAACATTAACTAATAGCTCAAAACTTAGTTAAATTAATATTCTACTCCTTTTAACAACATACATGAAACATTTATCAATTGACATGCGTAAAATTGAATAAAAATTTCATTATACCAAACAACTATTAATTAAAATCTAAAAGCTGAAATCAAATCTGATTTCCTAACCTACTAACATCAGTAATAAAATTATTCTCGTTTGATGGAAACACATGCATTCCTAATCATCAATCCCTTTTTTTGATAATAAAATAAAAATTAACATTAACTATACATTTGAGTAAATTGAGTAAATCCATTCCTCTAATAGGCTAATCAAAACGTTAGGCCAAAATCTATATTAATTTAATTCACAAATCTCACAATTTTAAAATAACCTAAAAAACTAATGTTAAGGATCCATTTAAAATGATTAACTATTATATTATTAAGTTGTTTCAGTACCAATTAAAATTAAATCATGTTAATAATCCATCCATCTTTCAAAACACTAAAGTTATTTACCTATTGATTTATGCTACATCATTGTATTAATTTATGTGTAAAACAAATGCTACCAAATTAAGAATTAAAAACAATATAGAAAAAGGCCTATTTAACTAATTTAAACTATATACTATCTACCTATAATTCTAACCTATCTAAAAAATATTATCCTAACCTAACTAACCTACTAACTTATCAATCTAACATTTTCCTTCCACAAGGTCAAAAATGCAAAGGGAGGGGATCGAATTCCCATGGGAAAGTGCAGGTTGACATGACTTGATTTGGGGGCCCACCATATATCCTACTACATCCTTTTACAAGGGATTTTGCATGGAAAAAATAAGACATCCCAAGGTGGTGTGGGTTTCAAGAAAGGAGTTGATGATGCAAAGGCCCACCAACAAAACTCCCATCCTCCAAGGTAAATATCGCATGGAGAGAGAGAGAGTTGACTTTGGCAAGGACATGTTAGGGCTTAGAAAGATGTGACAGTAAGGGTGGTGCATAAACGAAGTAGTGCAGCCCCCTTAAACATTTTAATTCATTTATCAGACTTAACACAGTCCAATGTGCAAGCAAAGAGGTAAAGAGGTTAAGGTGGGGCCCACGAAAAAAAGGTAAAAGCAATGTAAGTTTAATTTAGAATTTAGGAGTAATAACATGATTATGTTAGGGGAATTAGGATTATAATTTAATTAGAGAGGGAACACATTGGGAAAGGAATATTCTCTGTGGCAAGGAGAATATTTCATTTCCCATACAAATTTCAGAGAGCATTTTTGCTCTAAATTTGGAAAGTGCTATGGGCTTTGTTTGATTTATGCTCTTCCATTTTGATTTGCTTGGTTCAATGTTTGTAATAGATCATAGTATGCATTAGGATTTATTTATTTGAGAAATATACTAAGAGGAATAATAACATTAGTTGATTTTAATATTATCATACTAACTAATTTGATTTGTTATTGTTAGCAAGGTTATTTCTTCTTCTCAAGAGTTGAGATTGAAATGGAGATTTTTTTAATGCAGAGAGTTGAATCTATGGAGGTGGAATTAGAGAATTTCAAAGGGAGAAATGGGATGTTCCAATAACATGAAAACATACATTTACATACATTATGAAAGTCTCAAGATTCACAATTCCTCAAGATTTTTAGGAAATGAAAGTATTAAGTTGTCTTTCTCTTTCAATATTGGGTATCCCTCTAAACATGTATGGTTAACTCTTTTTTTTAATAAATAGAATGCAATGTGCATGAACTAAAGATTCCATTATTTACATTATGGTAATCTTAAAATCTACATTTTTACATCTTCAAGATGATAAATCTATACAATACATGGATGGTATGCAACATTTCTTCCTTTAATGAATCATTACATAAAGAAGGAGATCTCTTCACATCTAGCTTGAAAAAATTAAAAAATGAACATTACAACAATCAACAAGAATGGATTTCAATACAAATGAGTGACTATGCAACATTTAAATTGCTTGTACACACAACTACCCCCAAATAGGGATTTTTTTCAAGATTTTTTCACCATCTTTATGACTTCAAAAACCTGCAAATTTCATTAGGAAAATCATGGGAAGCTCACCTCCCAACCAAGGTCTCAAGGAGACCACCCTCGAGCTTGGAGAACCAAGGCTAAATAAGATTTCACATCCAAATTCTCACAAACATCTTATATGCACAAAAAAACAATAAAATCCCAACCAAGGTTTAACAAATGAGTTTTCCAAACCCATTGTCGAAGTAGGGTGAAGGTGGGCTTTTTCAATGAGGAGAATGCCATTGCAATTTCCAAATCTCTCAACAAGAGTTTTTATCCATGCCTCTCCAAGGCTACATTGACATTCCTTCCATATACACATTTGGTCATTTCTATACCAAAAATAATATTTACAACATGGCTTCATGGAGCCCATACTCCATGAAATTATCCCTCTTTTTCAAGAGAATAGACTCTCACTACAATAGAGAGCCCAACTAAACCCTTCACCCAAGGCCACTTATTCCCTTCCCAAAGGGTGAGTAATGCCTTAACTCCCATGAACAACACTCCCAATCCAAAAGAACAAGAATGGATACAAAAATTCAAATGCATTCCCAACCCAACACATGACAACAAAATTTACATACAACAACACTATACAAGATGACATACATGAACACCATACAATATTTCATATTCATAAAACATTAACATCCAAATATTCTTGCAACAAAACAAGCACTTCATGGAAAAGGAGACCAACCTTCCAAATGTGTTATGGAAAAATGAAACTTGAGAAGAGCCCAAATCCTTATCCTTCCTCTATGCAAACCCTAATTGTCTCTAAACTTAGAGAGTGGGTGAACACCCACTAAGTCTCCCAAAACCATCTAAAAAGACCCCCAAAAGTGTACTCAAGACCTAGCAATAGTGAGACATGACATCTAGCCTTTTGTCTCCCCTCTTAATTGTGAGTTTAGTAAGGAGTGTGGGACAAGTTAGATGCATGTGCCCATCTCCATTTTCTCCATTTTTGAAAAGTAGGCATTTTGAAGAGTCATAATGGTGACCTAGGTTTCTCCCATAGATAAAAACTATCCCTAACCCAAGGTACCCCCTTAGGGTTAACTAATTTTGGTCAAAAATACACTCTAGGGTCACTTTTAACACCTCCAAGGTACCCCTAAAGTTCAAATCCGAGTTCCAACTTGATGTGATCCCTACAAGACATCTATATGCAAGTGGGATTAATATAATATCATAAAGGTTAGGTGATTCTTTCCCAAGCCCTAATTGACATGTCATCATCCACATGGACAATACAAGTGTCAAGTGACACCAAACAAAATACACATCACATTCACAATGACATGTCGAAACAACAACATGAATTTTAAACTATTAACACACATTCAGATTACATTTACAACAAAGATCACATTACAACGAGGTTTCAACCCCTTATTGGATTAAACCTTGGCTTACTCAATTCACATGTGTTTAGCCCTGATTCTTTGAATAGTTCCATGGCTCCCTTTCCTGCACACTAAACTTCGAGCGTCAGTAGTCCAAGATGATAAAATTACATGTAATATATATTTTCAATTCATAATTAGCAACATTAATCATTAATAAGAATTAAGTCACTAATTGAAATTTTCATACAGAAATGTTTAAAACATAAAAATTCCTTAAAAACCATGACATGACATCCATGAAATAGACAAGTCTAATCATGATCTGATCTCCTGATTAATTCACTTGTCTAAACATATATAATCAAAATAAACCACTTGTTCTAGGTCTAATCCATATAAAAAATGTAATCCAGACAAAATAATCATCATCATAACATAATATCTCGAGTCTCTGTCAGGATAATCAAAACGTGTATCAATGTATCAAAACATAAACTATCAAAGTGTGATTGAGCAGCAAAGCTAGGATGGGTCGGGGTGAGGCCTCACATCCTCCCCCACTAGGCATGAAATTCCTCCTAGAGTTCATAAAAAAGATATGGGTACTGAGATCTCATCTACATTGCGTCCTCCCATGAAGCCGCGACCTCATCATAACAATCCCACTGGACCCTAACCTGGTCCAGCTCTCAGCCTCGGAGTGCAAGGGTCCATCGGGCTATAATACAAATGGGCTCCAGTGCTAGCTTTCCATCTGACTCCACCTGCAAGGCATCCCAATCTATAATGTGAGACTCATCGTAAATATATTTTCATAGCACAGATACATGAAACACATCGTGGATGTATGACAGTCTAGGTGGAAAGGCTAGATGGTAGGCAAATGGTCCTATCCTCTCCAATATCTTGAAAGGTCCTACAAAGCGAGGTGCTAACTTAGAGCCCTTTCCAAAATGGATTGGACTCTTATGCAGGTGCCCTCTCAAGAAGACCCTATCTCCAACCATATACTCATGATTAACCCTCTTCACATCTACATACTTCTTCTATCAATCCTGAGCCTCACTAAGGTGTTGTCTAATCAAGACAACCTACTACTCCATATTCTTGACCAACTGAGGTCCAACAGATACTCTATCCTCGATCTTGTCCCAACTCATTGGTGTCCTGCATGGTCTACCGTACAAGGCCTGATATGGAGGCATACCTATAGAAGAATGATGCCCATTATTATAGGAAAAATCAACCAGATGTAGGTATTCCTACCACTTGACCTAATGGTCCATCACATACATGCACAACATGTCCTCCAATACCTGGTAAACCCTCTCGATCTGGCCATCTGTCTGAGGGTGATACACTGTACTTAAATTGAGCCTAGTACCCAATGCTTCCTGGCCATCTGTCTTCTTCTTCTTCTTCTTCTTCTTCTTCCACATTAGTTATTCTAGTTGGAACTTCCTCTCCTGGAGTATCTTCTTTTCTGTCACCTATTCTTTACTCCTACCAAGGTCTTAGCGGGCTCTGACACCACCTAATGCAGAGTGCACTACAAGAAGACCTAGATAGGCTCCTACTCCTTGTAGTTACATCAAAATCCTTATTAAAACACTCCAACTCCACACTTACCTTCCTAGGGTTGATAACCACTTGTCCAAGAGGCCATCTCACTCTTTTGATCAACGCTTGGCTTTCCACACCAAGACCCAAATCTTTGCAATTACAGCTTTTAGGGACACTTTCCCTAAACCAAGCCAAAGAGTGGAACTCTTCACCAGAGGCTTTGATCAACCAATATAAGGGATGGTATACTTTTTTTAGACCCCAAGGGTAGAGAATCCACCAATGGATTCAGCTCTAGAGACCCAAGGATGATCAAACACTAACTAGTCTAGAATTCCTTATAGCCCTGTCCACAGGGTTTTTCGAGCATAACTTTCTAACACAAAAGGATATAACTAATCTTATTTGGATTCCAATTACCCTTTATGGAGTTTTGAAACCACCCAAAGCCTTATCACTTCACTCTACTTTTGCACCACTAAAGTCTTGCAAATCTCGCAGGCCTAATTAGCTAGGTTAGGCTTGGATTACTAAGAAAGTGGGATAAGGTGGTTCACAAAATGAACACAAGGGCTTAGATAGCCTCCTCTACCCAAAAATGGTCTAGATACACCATTAATTTGACCCTCCTTATCACATAGTTCACATGCATGTGACGGTCCTTAATAACCAGGCTAATTACATAGAGATATTTAGCCTAGGGCTTTGTCTCAAAAATCATAGAACCAACATTGAGTTCCTCAGCTTTAGGAATCTTAAAGATAATTATCCTAACTTGTATTTCCCAAGTTTCTGAGTAGATCCGCTGGATAAATCCCAAGTTAGGATCACATCTTTGGAGCAGACCTAGTAAACTAGGGATTCTCAGACAATGAGTAAACAAAAATGTCTAACTCCTATGAGACTTTACAATAAAAAATTAAATCATGTGGAATGTTGAATTAACTCAAAGAATCACAAATTTTTGTGACTAGATCAACAAAATGAATCCATACCAGACCTTACACACTCCAAATAACTCAAAAAACTCTTTTATCTCCTTCTGTGAACATCAAGCTATGTACACAGTAACATCTAACCTTCCTAGAAGGCATAAGAGCATCAAATACCATCATCTTGGTCTTACAAATTCTCTATGAAGTTTGTGTCACCATTTTCATTTGATTTTTCATTCTTCAAGCAACGTTTTGCAAAATTTTGTCATGCAAAATTTTGCAAAAGACAACTTTTTGGCAACATTTGTCAAAGTTGTTATTTTGAGAAAAGTGCCAACACTGTAAGGAAACTCAGGTGCGGAAACAGCTTCCTACGCTAATCTCTATAGGAAAGTATTATGCAAATTCTTTTAAATCCTTACAACTGAACAGATTCGTTAACTACTTTAACAAAGATATTGCAAC
>MU223077.1:3767477-3788375 GCA_018584345.1 Thuja plicata | reverse complement strand
TTTTCTAATCTCTGGCTTTCGCAACTCTTCTTATCACAAATGACCTTCTATAAGTACATACACCAAGTATGAGATCATGGGACCTGTAGGACAACTCTTCTTAATATCCTTGTCGGCTCTACTAAGCGCGCAAACATAATTACAACCGCGCAAGTATAAACTGAATAGACGCTTCGCTTCACTAAGTGGGCTTCACCAATTTAATCATAACTTTGCAATCTTCTTGAAATACGTTTGGCGCATTTAGATTAATATCAACAACTCATAACTCATCATGAATATACACACACATATCCTGAAGATAGGCGCAACTCATTAGACACGTTACATATGTCGGCCTTAAACCGTTATTCCTCCAGAACTGTAACCGTCAATAACATAATTACATATCTTTACTGAAACATCATATCTAGGTCTGCGTGTATGAACATAGCATAATAAACATGTCAACAACATGTATCTATCCACGCAAGTCTTCATGTCATCATATGGATAAGAACATACAGAAGTACTGCTGTGTATTATATGTTGTCATCAATGACAAACATACAATCAATCAACTGTTCAAAATCAAATCTCCAACAGATGATCCTTTAGTGATCATTGTTGAAGTACGGGGTCTGAATTATTTTTTCGTTTCTTCATTTCCTTTCTACATCTACTTCTTAAGATTCTTCCTTAGCTTCCTTTGGCCTAACATAAACCGCATGCTTGCTTTCCACATACAGTCATTAACAACATAGATGAGACTAACAACCTTTTCTAGCCAGGTTTGGCTAGCACTACACTCCTCAATCCTCATCTCTAGAGCTTTTAGCCTAATAAACATACCTGTAATTCAAACCCTGAGATTAGACACCTTATCATTATCACCATCACGAGAATAATCCTTAGTTGCAATATTAGTTTTTTTGTAGTTTTCTCAAATTTTCTAGGACACCCTAATCCCCATTCCATCAATCCCACCCATTCCACAAACTAATGATCTAAAATAACATTGTCATATCTATATGGTTGTTACTTTTTATGACGAGACGTGTTTCTCTTAGATGAATTCATTGTTCCCATTTCCATGTTAGATTGGAATTAGTTATTTTTATAGTAATTCCTTAATACAACACATTAATACAACAAATTAACATCAAGTATTGGATTAACTTAAATGTCATAATTTTGAGAACTAGGCGTAAACTAACCTTTTAATTTCCTCCAAATTATATACATGTCTCACAATATATTAATATTAAGATACCATATTTACATAAAACTGTGTACAATGTATACTAAAACAACATTATAAGGCACTACGTCAAAATCTATAACTCCACCAAATATATTCTTAAAACTAATGAACCTAAATCATTCTTACGGAATGTTCCTAATAACACATTCTATACTATCATATTGACGCTGTGGCTTTTTCTTGCTTCGGTTAATTAAATTTTTGTCAATCGCATTTATTAACTAGCGTGGGTAAGTCGTTTCCTTAAACGTTATTTTTCTCAATGCAAATTTAGGTTTGAAAAGTGAGGGAAAACGTTTTTCGAAATGCGGCCGACAAATATAGAGTCGATTGATATTTATCGACCATGCTTTCAACGCTTTCGATGTGACAAACCGGCAGTGGCCTATGATACCATGTCAGCACGCACTCATACGGCAACGTCAGCTCCATTTGCTCTGGATTCGTCAAATAAAGTAGTGAAACCTTTATCGACCAAGCGTGAAACATGGGTACCTATACCCACCCACTCCATTTGCTCCAGATTCGTCAAAAAAGGTATTGAATGCCACTAAGGGTGGCTATTCTATAGACTAGCTACATTTTCGTGGGTGTTTGAGGTTGTTTTTAGGTATAATTTATTATTAATGGTGGGTCATACGGACTTATTTTCTGTAAAAAAAAATTAATCGGTGTGGTTAAGATTTTTATGAAAATTTTGAAATTGGTAGTAAGATGAGTTTTGTAGTACATTAGTTTAAAAATTTATGAATGTCGATGAGAATTTGAAAATCTTATATGTTTGAAAAGTGATAGAAGAAGACCTAAGTTGGTAGAACAATTTTTAAGCCTTACATTAAATGTACCTTCTCAAATATTCAAACAATAAATTAGGCGATGTTATTATTGAGAAGAAGACTAATTAATTTGTTGCATGTTTACCTTGTTGTTCAAAATAGACCCTTAAGCTCTCCCCATGAGACCCCAATCCAAATGACATCGAATTGTACAAGTAAAATTGTTATGAATATGTATCGATTTATTCATATTTACTATCAATATTTTAAAAAATGTATAACATTGAATGGTGAAAGATAGGAGCGAGTATAATTAAGGAAAATATTCTACTTAATATTATATCATACTTACTGTTTGCATCAAGGAACTCCTTGCTCCTTCTTAGTAGAACCTAAATCCTTCCCTTATGACCCGAGCGTAAGAACCTAAAAGTTATACCAGTGGATTTTTTGCCCCCTCAACAAATTAAGTAAAATTGCACAAAATGAAACTTAATTGTTTGACATTGTTTTATTTGTATATGATGATGATGTATGTAATGATGATACAATTTCTATATGATGATGCAATGGTCGTATGAATTCTACTTTATGATGATGCTGAAATATGCACTAATTATATGATTCCTACATAATGATGATGTATGAATGCACTTCTATTTTTCTGTATTTTCCTCGTGCAATATTAATGGCTTATGCAAATTCTAAATGAAAGTCAAGTAAAGTGTTTGAGAACACGACCTTTAGACTGACTAAATTAGTTAGAAGAAATTTAGTAAGAAGAATGAATTAGTTAGAAGTGATGACTTAGTTAGTTGTAATCAAGATGTGATGAATTCGAATCTCTACAGGATATTTACAACAATATCATCTTTGTGCCTTATTTGAAAAAGAGATACTAAAATATCAAGATATTGATCATCTAGATACTATTATGATCTTTGTTTGAACAAGAAGATAGTAGACAAGGAATGTTGCACTCCATCCTAAGGTTCATATGTTTGGAGTCAAGGTATCTGTGAATGACATATAAATGACAGTACATATCATAGACACCCCATATATTATTACCCCGGAACTTCATCGAAATAATCCAAAAAAAGAAAACAAAGCAAACAAGATTATGATGATCCATTTTGGCCACTCTCACCACTCAATGGTATCCTTGATGAGCATAGGAACACAATCATGAAAGATAAATTGACAATAGACTAACATGACTAACTTTGTCAATAGGCTTACTTATGATTATTTGGAATTATAGATGTTTGATGTGGATGTGTCTAGTTTCAGAAATGGACTAGTCATATAAGATCAATCTATCTAGTTTCGAGTGCATCTATCATTGTAAAAGACAATCATTGGATTGATTGATTTGGTTGATGTGATATGACCAATTTGATTTTCTATAAGGCAAGTCTTATGATTCCATTCCTAATTTATGAAGCTCATTTTTTGAAATATGTTTTGATGTTTGATGTCACTTTCTTCCTGTTGTGACGAAGATGATTTTTTTGCAAAGATTTTTCATATGTTTTGATGTTTTTGATTTTTTCTTCAAGACGTTTTACGAGTTTTAGGATTTTATTCAAGACATAATCTAAATTTTAGGAATTTTTTTAGGATATTTATTTGAATTTTTAGGACTTTTTCAAGACATTATGCAATTTTTTATAGATTTGTTTAGGGTATTATGCCATTCTTTTAGATTTTTCAAGACATAATGCTATTTTTTTGGATTTTTTGAACATAATGCAAGCTTTTGGATTTTTTCAAGACATTATCTACCTAGTTTAGTGAATCGGTATAGGTCAAGGATAAGTGTGTAGGTATAAGAGGGTAGTGATTTTTGGGTTTTTCTTGGTGTGCTCAGTGATGCTAAATGGAGTGCAAGCTAAGCTTCTGATTTTAAATATGGTGAAGTGAGACCTTCACACTTGGCACTTGTTTGCAAGGTTTCAACAAGGTACTTACCCAATAGCTCATTTTTGTTAGGTTTTCAACAAAGGGCAATTTTGTTTCTCTTAACTTTTTTTTTCTCATTTTTACCTTTTTTGCCTTGTTTCCAAGCAACCCGTTTGCCATGTTTTCACCAAGGTAATTTTATATTTTCTCATTTTTGTATTTTTTATTATCTTTCCATTTTTTTAGTATTGTTACTATGTATGATTGACCTTGAGGTGTCAGATATATAACTTCTTTAAGTGCATTTTGTTGATGGGGTCTGGTTTTTGATCTCCTTCTTGTGTGTTCAATCAATATGCCCAATTTCCAAAGGATTTGATGATGACATAAGGCCTTAACCAATTTGGTTTAAAATTTCTTGGCTTTTCTCTTTCTATTAGGTTCCCCTGATTTTATTTTAAAAACCAAGTCTCCCTGATCGAATGCCCTTGGTTTAAACCTTTTTGGTAGCTACTTCTTAGGTTATTCTACTATCCTTGTAGGTGAATGAGTGCCTTATGACCCTTTTCATCTAAGAGTTCTAGCTCACTTAATCTCATGACTCTATAGTCTTCATCATTGAAAAATTTCTTCAAAGATACTTTAAGAAATTGTAATTCGATGCTAATGGGTAAGATTGCCTTTGATCCACATACCAAGAAATAGGGACTTGCTCGAGTTGGCTTGTGTATAGATGGAACTATATGCCCATAAAATAGGACTGAGTTTTAGGTGCCACTCTCGGCCAATGTCATTGACAACTTTTTTTAATATCTTGAGAATGGTTTTATTTGTTTCCTTGGCTTTGTTGTTTCCCTGGAGGTAATAAATAAATGAGAAGTGTTTCTTAATGCTGAAATTTTGAGATAGGTTTTTGATATCCTTATTCTTGAAAGGGGTTCCATTATTAGTGAGCATGATTTAAGGAATACCATACTAAAAAATGACCTAGTTTGGGATAATTATGGAAATATTGTTTCCAATAGTGTAGGTCAAAGGACTAGCTTCTATCCATTTTGTGAAATATTTCATGGCAGTAATGGTGTACTTGTTACCGTTGAAAGAGATGGGATGAATTTTACACACCAGATCAAATCCATATTTTTACAATGACGATAATGAAGTGAGAGGTTGTAGATCTTGAGCTGGTGCATGTATGAGTTTTCTATGTACCTAATATTGTCTCTATCTTTTTACATAATTGTGAGAATCTATTTCCAGTATTGACTAGCCATATCATATTATTAGGAGCTTCTTTACTAGGGTATTTCCTCTCAAATAGGCCACATAAATACCCTCATGCACCTCATGAAAGGATATATGGGTTTTTTTTTGTTTTTTTGTTTTTTTGTTTTTTTTTTTTTTTTTTTTTTAAATTAAGAAATCTTAAGAGCATTCCATCAAAGACCTTTTTCTAATAGAGTATCAACGATGATGGTATACCTAGAAAATCACCTTTGTTTATGTAAAAAATGGGCAATAGGTGGCATTTGTTTTCCAACAGTGCTACGAATATCTAGATTTATTGCAGCCTTACGTGTAGATCTCTGAATTGCTTTAGGTTCCTAATAGGAGGCATGTCTAATATTTATTTCACCTTAGAAGGATCCACTTCTATACCTCTATGTGATACTAGCAATCCTATTAGTTTTCTTGAATTTACCCCAAATGAGAATTTCTTTTGATTCAACCAGATCTTGTAATCTTGTAGTAAATCAAATATGGGATTGAATACTTGCATAATTGTTTCTCGTAAGTTAGATATTTTCTAATATAATTTCCACATTATCTTCCATATTTTTATGAATCGTGTGTTGAAATATAGTCATCATTTTTCTTTGGTATATAGCTCCAACATTATTTAAGACAAAAGATGTCATGTTCCATAAATAGGCACCCCATGCACTGGTGAATGCTATTTCATGGTGATCCTCTGGAGCTATTATGATAGGATTATAACCTAAAAACTCATCCATTAATGATAGAATTTGTTGAACTATCATCAAGTCTATGATTATGTCAGTGTTAGGCTGTGATAAGTCATCCTTTCAACATGTCCTATGTAAATCCCTAAAGTCTATGCATATCCAGATATATTCTTTTAAGGTTTTTTTACCAATACCATGTTAGAGATACATTAAACATATTCAATGAATCTTGCATCTAAGATTTTCTTGAGTTTAACTTTTACTAACAAGGTAATGTGAGGATGCATTTTCTTGAGTTTCTATTTAACCAACTTCACATTAGGTAACAATGACACATGATCAAGAACTAATTTTGGATCTAGTTAGAAGGAACGTCTTCTTATGAACAAGTGATGTTTATGTGTATTTATTTGAAGAATCTTATGAAATATTCCTTCTCTTTTGGGGAGAGATATTTTTCCAGATAGATCTTCTTATGGTTTTTCTCATCTCATAATTTTTCTTCTTGTGTTTCTTCTCCTAACATTTTTTATTTTTCTTCATTAAAGGGAGGTGGTTCTTACTTTCCATCTTCTAGCACCTAAGAGAGATTTTTCCTAGAAAATATGTCATTTTAGTGCAAGTAAAGTTCTTATGAATATATGTTCATTTTACTCATGACTACATCCTAACAAGTGTAGCAAATAAAATAAATCCTTTGAGAAGGTGGATTTAACAATCCTTTTGTAAACCTCTTAACTGAGTGCACACTAAAAAATGTTGCTAAATCTACTAACAAAGTATCTACCTTAACCAGTCTAAACATGTTACTCCTAATAGGGTAAGATCATTAGATGTGATCAAATTTGTAATCCTTAACTGGCCCCTTCCATTCTGCAGATAGTGAATTTTTGTGGGTTTCATCCCCACCACATTTTTTACCTTCTAAGAGGGGTTTTCTGCATTACCAAATCTTGTGTCATGTGTCAATACATTTCATGAATGTTTCTATGAACATTTACATGCAAATTAAGTTTATTAATTGATATTACATGTATAAAGATAGAATAAAAGACATGGTCAGTAATAGAAGCAATTGATTACTAAAGGATAAAGGTTAATTGATAAAAAATTTGATACTAAAGTCAAAGGGGGAGATTGATGACATATTTTTCCATTAGTATGCAAAAGAAACAAGTTTTGAACCATTGGTACAATGATCACTGAAAGACAGGATTTCAGTGCAACTCGGCACAACAGTAAAGTTAAGTCACAGAAAATGTTAAGTACAAAGGAACCCGACAGACAAGGTTATAGTCTCAACTGACAAACAGACTAAAGAGAAACCTGAGCACCAGTCTACTGAGAGACAATTATATTATGAGAAATGTAGATTTGACTTACACGTTAGATAAAACACATAAGTTTAACATTTAGATTTAAATATGATCTTCAAAAACATTTCTTAAGGGGCAAGTAATGTAAATATAATTATTTTAATCAGTCTAACTGATAGTAAACATGCAAACTAGGAGATCAAGGTCAAGTTGTAAACCTTTCATCATAGAGTTTTCATTGAAAAGCATGAAAATTATTTAAATCAAATTCAATGTATAAATAGATGTGTAATCAATCAGAACATTGTTGGAAATAATGGAATGGTGTGTACTGAGAGGGGAGTGGTGAATCGGTACCCTTAATTTTTTTTGTCAATTAACCTTTATCCTTTAGTAATCAATTGCGTTTATTACCAACCATGTCTGTTATTCTATCTTTATGCATGTAATATCAATTCATAAAATTAATTCACAGGTAAACATTCATAGAAACTGTTATACACTGAATTTGTGCCTCTGATCTCAAGCTCTCTTGGTCTTGATAATCCAGTATAACAAGGGAATCATCTCAAGGTTGTGGGACCTTATGCTAACCGATATGAGACCTCCAGATTCTAGGCTGGTTCCTCTTGGATAATCACCTTAATTTGCTTCTTTTACAGGAAAGTAAACTTTGGAGGGAAAGGGATAGAAGGAGTGCATGAAAGGGAAAAAATTGAAAGCAAACTACCTACTAGGTGATACATCAAAATTAGGGTTTGGATCTCAGTATAGAGGAATGAAACCAATGGAGGAAACAGGTCCAATAAGTCACAACTCACTAGATAGGCTTGCATAAGTATTTCATAAGAGGGTCTGAACAAAGGACTCGACCTATGACCTGCAAACAAACATCCTTTTCTACAACTAGGTGTAGGAATGAGACAAGACTGCTAGGGGTTGAAGTATACCCACAAAACATCTAGATCGGATCAAACACAATAACACACAAAATTATATAAAATGAGAGGGACTAGGAACTCTAACTTTCACTGATATCATTCATAAACTTCAATCCAATAAGAGATAATCAAGATAGTGAAGACAGGGATGAAACAAATATCACAAGTACCTCAAGAATGTCTTAATCATCAATGAGAATCACAAATGCAGGAAACCACAAGGGCAGAAACATTGCCACAAATTGGTCTCTGAGAGAAAAAAATCTCCTTACAATTGCCAATTCTGAGCACTAAGGCTCCCAAAAAAACCTTAAATACAACACTCAACTGCACGCATGCACGCAGGCAGGAGTTCCAAAAACTTAACCAAGGTTACAGATTTTACAATAGAATAATCCACCCTAGAACAAATCCAATCCGGTCATAAATGTGCTCCAAAGATGAATCTCGATCAGATCAGATTTGATTTTTTTCTTTGCGCCCATCCCTGTACTTGATCATGCCCGCAGACAACCAACCCGGGTCCATCAGTTCAACTCTGCAAGTAGACCTTGCCATGAATGCTCACCAACTGATCATATCTTCCCAAGACAAGAAATGACCCCTGACGGTCGCCCAAACCCCCAAAAATGCATCCTCTGACCTTTTCAAAAATCTGATCCTTCATCTGTAAAATATCTGATTCCCAGAGACTGAGAAAATATCTAATCTTTTTGACTTTGAAAAGATCTGATCCTTCTCCTTTGCCTTCTGCGAGCGAGCGATGAGCTTTCTGCTCTTTGACCTGTCGCACTCTGAATCTCTTTTTCTTTCTTACCAATATTGAAACAAATCTAATCAGAGATCAGAAGACTATTCTGTGCATAATTTCCTATAATCATCATACTCTGATCCACTTTGGAAACCCCCCCGCAAACTGGGCAAATTATCTCTGCTCTGCATAATCTGTCTTAATCTCATGTGCGAGTGTGCGATGCTGTCTCTCCTTATCTTCAATTGCAAGCTCGCGAGCTGCTTCTTTATTCCACCCAAGTCTCTGCGACTGAGCGCCAATGCACTTTACTCTTCAACTATTCCTTTATCGCACAGTCGCTAGCGATTTAAAATGACCTTTCAATTTTGAGCGACTGAGCGACGTTGCTTTTCTTCATTACACATTCTGTTTGGTCGCGCACTCGTGAGCTACTTTCCTTTTATCTTTATTGATCAGCAAGTGCGCGATGACCACTCCTCTTTGCTTGTCACTGACCCGCAGGTTGATCTCCCTTTATCTTCATTTCTCGGCGAGTGAGCGACGAGCCCTGCTTTTGTTAATCGCACACTCGCGGGTGCCTTTTCTTTCATCTGCAATGATTGGTGATAGAGTGATGATGTCCTCTTTTAACTCGTCACAAGATCACGAGCTCCTTTTGATTCATCCAATTTGATCAGCGACCAAGCAATGACATTATCCTTCAGCTCGTTGCCTCGTCGCGAGCTGCATTCTGTTTACCTTTATCCACTGGTGACTGAGCGATAATGTTGAACAATTACTTAGTCGCTTAGTCGTGAGCCATATTCCTTTGATCTTTATGGCTCGGCGACTGCGCGACAACTTTCCTCCTCCAGCTCGTCGCATCCTCGCGAGCTATTCCTTCTTTTACTGTATTGCTCGGCGACTGCGCAATGACTCCTTTTAACTCGTCGCAAGATCGCGAGCCCCTTCTCTTTCATCTGAAAACCACAGCGACTGAGTGACGAGTTAGACAATTCCTTTGGTCGCTCGGTCGCTGACCCTTATGGCCCTTGAAAACTGTCTGCGCAACTGCGCGATGCATCCTTTGTTTAGCTCGTCGCCAACTCGCGAGCTAGGAACCTAACATGAAACAGACATCGCGACTGCGCGATACATATCTCAAGCACTGCACCCGCTTAGTCGCACAGCTTGAATGACTTGACATAGATAGCTCACGATTGCGCGATGACCATTAATTTTGACTCGTCGCGCAGTCACGCAACTTAAAGTTTTTTACATAACTTCATCGTGATTGCGTGATGACCTCCATTTTTGACTCGTCACGCAGTCGCGCAACTTAAGGACTTTGATTTAAATAGATCGTGACTACGCGATTAGACAAAAAGAAAGATTTTGAAAAAGGGCTTGGCCATTTTTGGGAGGCAAACACAGAATTAGGCCAAATTACATAGGATGGAAAATTTGGGCAACATTTTGGCTACTTCTGTGGGATGTCAGCCTGCTAGACATGAAAACCAGTGGCTTATTGACATCAAACTATCCATTGGGCATGGAGTCATTTCTTGAGCACAAAACTTGACAGGGCAAAACTGTGCACGTGCACTTCTTGGAAAACAGGAAACTACTCTAAAAAGCTGGAAGAAAAAAGGAAACCTATCCTAAAACTAAACTAACCAGTGCAGGAGCTGGTCAAACAAAACCATTCACTGGTTGTGAAAAATAGCTACCCTTCCTCGTCAGGATATTTTGCATTGAGTCCTCAAGGGTAACTATAAGAACTAGAGGCACATAAAGATTTATGAAATAATTAAGACTTGCCTCTGTAAAAATGAGATCAAGTTTACCTTCCTCTGATTGGTCATATGGAGGGGCCTTGGTAAACTCCTTTTGGGCCAAGTACCTGATGGGGCAGCCTCTTGAAAGTCTGACAGTAGTACTTTCCTTGATGGTTTCTTTTTTATGTTCATGGTTGTCTTCCATCCTGGATATCCATGTTAAGTCATCATCCTTAGTTAGGGGACTATTATCTTCTTCTTTTGAATAGGCCAGGGGCTCATCAAAGTTGCTAACATCTTGAGGATCTGAGACTGTCTCCAACTCTTTCTCATGCAGCAGTCCTTCTGAAGGAGAGCAATCTAAGACAAGGCCTCTTTCCATAGGCACACAACTTTGAACCTCCATTCCAAGGAATAGGGGCTCATCATTCAATTTATCACAAAAGGCCTCAATAATACCAGAGAAATCAAGCTCTTCAGGGCCTTTGTCTATGTTCCTTTCTTGGAACAGCTCCTCTATAACCTTTTCATCCTGCTTAAAACCAGGGAGCACAGTAAACAAAAGCACATCATCCTTTTGTGTATCAACCTTCTCTTGATGGTGAACCTCTTGCTCTAATTGATCCTCACCCATAGGTGATGGTATGGTCTCTTCTTCATCATCAACAAAGAGGGGAAGCTCATCAAATAAATCAGCCAAGAGCACAGGTTGGGCATCCATTTCTTCCTCCACAACTTGTTGTCCCTCCTCATCACAGTCATCACTCTACACTGATACCTCGGATTCCTTCCCCTCATCGCATGAAAGCTCATTTACCATAGGTCCCTGCTCGGATACTAGAGTAGTATCCTTGAAAAGACTTGGCATCTGATAGCCACAAGGCAGAGTCCATTGGGGTATCCTCCATATTTGATCATCTTGAGAGACCAGAGGGGCCTCCTGGGATAAACAACCTTTTTGAATAGGTTTGTCTTGCAGAGTGGTAGGCTGAATCTCAAGCACAAGCTCTTGAAAGGAATTTTTTGCCTTGAAACTTGGGATATGAAATTGAGAGGGCTCAGGGGTGGACATAGAAGGTTTAGACAAATGGGCCCTCCAACTTGGGATCTTAGGCCTAAGAGCCTCCTGTTCAGCAATTTGTGATTTCAGCCTTGCTGTCTCAATGCTAGCTCTGTGATTGATCTCTTCTTGGAACTGTCTCATTTGTTGTTCATCAATCATTTGTTGCTTACCAAACAGAGCCTCCTCTGTTTGATAAGGGATGAACCCTTACTCATAACTTTGAGCCTCCACCTCTTGTTTCTCCCTGATTTCAGACACTTGCTTGACTAGGTCAAGAAATTGCTCCTTCAGCTCTTCTTGTGCTTTCATGAAATCTGATTTCAGGGTCTGTTGCCAATTGGGCTGAGAAAGGGGGGGTGAGTGGTAAATAGGAGGAGGTAGCTGGATTTGCATTTTTAGCTGTGTCCTTTGTGCCCATGACCTATCTTGTTTGAGGGCCTTTTCATAGTCTTGCATGAGGGCGTATTCATTTGGGGCATGGTGGATGTAATGACGGCCTTGTGCATCTGCATAGAAGCTTGGGATAAAAGCAGGCTGTGGATGGCTTTGATAAGGGTGATGACCAGCCCATTGAGCATTGCTCTCATGATAGTATGGTGAATAACCTGACTGCCCATACTAACTCGACATGTCTACTCATATAACTAACTGGAATCTTAAAATGGAAGATTTGAAACATACCAGCACTTGATCTTCGAAACTAGTAGACTTTTTAGAGTCACCAGATGTGCTTAGAACTTGCCTCCAAAGGCAAAAAATGCTACTGTCCACACCAAACAGCAGTCAAATAAAGCTTGAAAAGAACTGAAAATGAACTCTTAGTCCCACCGGGCGTGCTAGAAATGTTATACACTGAATTTGCGCCTCTGATCTCAAGCTCTCTTGGTCTTGATAATCCAGTATAACAAGGGAATCATCTCAAGGTTGTGGAACCTTAAGCTAACTGAGATGAGAACTCCATATTCTAGGCTGGTTCCTCTTGGATAATCACCTTAATTTGCTTCTTTTACAGGAAAGTAAACTTTGCAGGGAAAGGGATAGAAGGAGTGCATGAAAGGGAAAAAACTGAAAGCAAATTACCTACTAGGTGATACACCGATATTAGGGTTTGGATCTTAGTATAGAGGAATGAAACCAATGGAGGAAACAAGTCCAATAAGTCACAACTCACTAGATAGGCTTGCATAAGTATTTCATAGGAGGGTCTGAACAAAGGACTTGACCTATGACCTGCAAACAAACATCCTTTTCTGCAACTAGGTGTAGGAATGAGACAAGACTGCTAGGGGTTGAAGTATACCCACAAAACATCTAGATCGGATCAAACACAATAACACGCAAAATTACAGAAAATGAGAGAGACTAGGAACTCTAACTTTCACTGATATCATTCATAAACTTCAATCCAATAAGAGATAATCAAGATAATGAAGATAGGGATGAAACAAATATCACAAGTACCTCAAGAATGTCTTAATCATCAATGGGAATCACAAATGCAAGAAACCACAAGGGAAAAAAGATTGCCACAAATTGGTCTTTGAGTGAAAAAAATCTCCTTACAATTTCCAATTCTGAGCACTAAGGCTCCCAAAAAAACCTTAAATACAACACTCAACTGCACGTAGGTAGGAGTTCCAAAAACTTAACTAGGGTTACAGATTTTAATATAGAATAATCCATCCTATAACAAATCCAATCCAGTCATAAATGTGCTCCAAAGATGAATCTCGATCAGATCAGATTTGATTTTTTTCTTTGCGCCCATCCCTATACTTGATCATGCCTGCAGACAAGCAACGCGGGTCCATCAGTTCAACTCTGCAAGTAGACCTTGCCATGAATGCTCACCAACTGATAATATCTTCCCAGGACAAGAAATGACCCCTGACGACCGCCCAAACCCCCAAAAATACATCCTCTGACCTTTTCAAAAATCTGATCCTTCATCTGTAAAATATATGATTCCCAGAGACTGAGAAAAAATCTAATCTTTCTGACTTTGAAAAGATCTGATCCTTCTCCTTTTCCTTCTGTGAGCGAGCGATGATATTTCTTCTCTTTGACCTGTCGCACTTTGAATCTCTTTTTATTTCTTACCAATATTGAAACAAATCTAATCAGAGATCAGAAGACTGTTCTGTGCATAATTTCCTGTAATCAGCATACTCTGATCCACTTTGGAAACCCCCCCACAAACTGGGCAAATTATCTCTGCTCCGCATAATCTATCTTAATCTCATGTGCGAGTGTGTGACACTGTCTCTCCTTATCTTCAATCACAAGCTTGCGAGCTACTTCTTTATTCCACCTGAGTCTCTGCGACTGAGCGCCAATGCACTTTACTCTTCAGCTATTCCCTTATTGCACAGTTGCTGGTGGTTTAAAATGACCTTTTGATTCTGAGCGACTGAGCGACATTGCTTTTCGTCATTACACATTCTATTTGGTCGCGCACTCGCGAGCTGCTTTCCTTTGATCTTTATTGATCGGCGAGTGTGCGATGACCACTCCTCTTTGCTCGTCGCTGACCCGTAGGTTGATCTCCCTTTATCTTCATTGCTCGGTGAGTGAGCGATGAGCCCTGCTTTTGTTAATTGCACACTCATGGGTGCCTTTTCTTTCATCTGCAATGACTGGCGATAGAGCGATGATGTCCTCTTTTAACTCGTCGCAAGATCGCGAGCTCCTTTTGATTCATCCAATTTGATCAGCGACCAAGCGATGACATTATCCTTCAGCTTGTCGCCTAGTCACGAGCTGCATTCTATTTACCTTTATCCACTAGGGACCGAGCGATAATGTTGAACAATTACTTAGTCACTTAGTCGCGAGCCTTCTTCCTTTGATCTTTATGGCTCGGCGATTGCACGACAACTTTCCTCCTCCAACTCATCGCATCCTCGTGAGCTATTCTTTCTTTTACTTCATTGCTCGGCGACTGTGCGATGACTCCTTCTTTTAACTCATCGCAAGATTGCGAGCCCCTTCTCTTTCATCTGAAAACCGTAGTGAATGAGCAACGAGTTGGACAATTCCTTTGGTCGCTTGGTCGCTGACCCTTATGGCCCTTGACAACTGTCTGTGCGACTGCGCGATGCATCCTTTGTTTAGCTCGTTGCCAACTCGCAAGCTAGGAACCTGACATGAAATAGACATCACGAGTGCGTGATACATACCTTAAGCGCTGCACCCACTTAGTCGCATAGCTTGAATGACTTGACATAGATAGATCGCGATTGCGCAATGACCATTAATTTTGGCTCGTCGCGCAGTCGCGCAACTTAATTTTTTTTACATAACTTCATCGCGATTGCGTGATGACCTCCATTTTTGACTCGTCGTGCAGTCGCACAACTTAAGGACTTCAATTTAAACATATCGTGACTGCGTGATTAGACAAAAAGCAAGATTTTGAAAAAGGGCTTGGCCATTTTTTGGTGGCAAACACAGAATTAGGCCAAATTGCATAGGATGGAAAATTTGGGCAACAGAAACATTCATGAAATGTATTGACACATGACACAATATTTGGTAACGTAGAAAACCCCTGTTACAAGGGAAAAACTTCGGTGGGGATGAAACCCACAAAACTTCACTATCTGCAGAATGGAAGGGGCCGATTAAGGCTTAAGAAAATGATCACTTCGGATGATTTTACCTTGTTAGAAGTAACATGATTATACTAGTTAAGGTCTACTCTGGTAAGAGCTTTAGAAACACTATTTAGTGTTCACTCAGTTAAGAGGTTTACAAAAGGATTGTTAAATCTACCTTCTCAAAGGATTTATTCTATTTTCTACACTTCTTAAAATGTAGTCAAAAATACTTATTGACCTGAGTATATGCAATCTATAATTACTGAATACAGATCTATTAAAGCTCACATGCATATTTATCATCAATAGTGATTGATAAATACCTTTGTTCTACTTGGTAGCCTTGAATCTGGTTGTTGATAACCTATTTCATCTTTTGCTTTCCTTCTACATAAAACTCTCAGTATGATCCATAGATGTTCTCCTTGGCTACAATTATCATCACATCTTCTTGTTCTGATTGATTACACATCTATTTATACATTGAATTTGACATAAATAAGTTTCACGCTTTTCAATGATAACTCTATGATAAAAGGCTTATAGCTTGACCTTGATCTCCTAGTTTTCATGTTTACAATCAGTTAGATTGATTAAAACAATTATAATTACATTTCTTGTCATTCAAGAAATTGTTTTAAAGATCACCTTTAAATCTACATAAAAAACTTAAGTGTTTTATTTGACGTGTAATTCAGATCCATATTTCTTAGAATATAACTGTCTCTCTATAGATTGGTGCTCGGGTTTTTTCTTTAGTCAATTTGTTAGTGTAGACTATAACCTTGTCTGTCGGGTTCCTCTATTGTCTTCTCTGTTAGTTTACACTGTAAACTTCTATTGGGTTCCTCTGTACTTAAAATTTTTGGTGACCTCTATTTACTGTTGTGTCAGGTTGCACTGAAATCCTATCTTTCGGTGATCATTCTACCGATGGTTAAAAAATTTGTTTATTTTTCATACTAATGGAAAAATATGTCATCAATCTCCCCCTTTGACATTAGTATTAAAATTTGATATGTGAAAAACTAAAATTTTTTAGTATATACACCATGTGTTCACCTTGTCAATATGACTCCACTTATGTGCATGCGGGTATAGTATATGTACATGTATATATACTTTCCTTTATACTATTTCCCCTTTTTCATTATTTTCCCCTATTACCTTATCAATTCCCTTTCTCTCTTTGTCATATATTATTTCCTCCTTTTTTGATAATAAGGACAAAGGTGTAATACTCACAGTTTGTCAAAAATATGGGAATGGGAGTTTTGCATGTCTTCCATCATTTTCTCCAACTTCTCTTTAATGTGTTAAAGGTTCATGATCTCCAATCTAATCCTTGCATGCATATCATATATGATTTCTATCACAGACATTTCTGGGGTGGCAATCAATTTTCTTGCAGATGTCATATGTTGTTATAGTAATGTAAGAATCAGTAGAAGTGGAGCTTGAAGCTTGGTTACCTCATCTCTGATTTTTGTTTCTACCTCTAAAATATCAAGTCTCAACCTTTTAGCTTCCATTATATTTTCATAGTGCAACTTGATTACATTGTCAGTGGTTGTAAGACTCTATGCACTAGCATTTAGATCTGCATCTATTTGTTCAATCTTCTAACTATTATCCTTAGTGAATTTCTCTAGTGTGCATAACTTCTGAACTAAGGCTATATCTTCTAAAATGATTAGTTCCAATTCATTTACTAGTTCAGAAAGCTTTACCTTGTTCTTGGCCACTTCTTGGCTTATTTTCTCTATCAATTTATATTGATACATTTTCTTTTCTCATTCTTCTATTTCTTTCTCTGTGTTAGGAATAAGGTGTCTCAACCTTGGATAATTCCTATTCTTATTATTTTTTTTGTAAAATGTATTTCTTGCAAATAATGTAATTAAGTGTGAGTGTACATGTCTAGTTGGCATGTTGATGTGTCACTCCACTTGATGTGTCGACATCTTGAATTATGTGTAAGGAGATCATGGCTGAAATGGTTATGACAAATTCCTATGACATGTAAGAGCTATTTCCAGAAGATTCAATGATGGGTGAAGACATGCAAGACATGTGGCAACTGATAAAGTTGAGTACTATACACTCTTCCACAATCATGGTGTACAAAATTTCTGGGTTCCTATTTTCTCAGAGAATGGTAAAAACCTAATACGGCTATCTTTGGAACTTGCCCTAAAAAGGAAAGTGCATGATATAAGTATTTTTTAGGGTTGCAGACTGTGATAAAAAAAAGAGTGTATTGTTGGTATGATCTGGTGCTACTAGATTTGTCTTTGAGTGTCGATTGTCTCCTGAAAGAACTTGCATTGCAAGTGTGTTGTAAACGTTGTGTTGAAGATAATACATTGTGTAGGTTTTGGAGTGCTGGGGTTTTTTACCGAAAGGTTTTCCCCATGATAAATCATTGTTTCATTCTCTATTTTCTATATGCATGGTATATGGCTGCAATATATTTGTTAAAGTAGTTAACGAATCTTAAATTATAAGGATTTAAAAGAATTTGCACAATACTTTCCTTTAGAGATTAGTGTAGGAAGTTGTTTCCAGACCTGAGTTTCCTTACAAGTGGTATTAGAGCCTGATCAAGTTTTGATCCTAGTTGTTGGGTAGGGTTTTTTGAGCTAATCTCAAGGTGAGTGGGAGTTTTTTTGTGCAGAGCATTCTGAATCTTATTTGCAGATTGAGATGGAAAGTTCCTCATATAGTAGAATGGAGGTGGAGAAATTTAATGGCACTAATTTTGAGTTGTGGAAACTCAAGATGGAAGACATGCTTGAAGACCACGATCTATGGGAGGCTACTTCAGTTGATGTGAGACTTGCAGCGATATCTCAAGTGGATTGGGAGATCAATGATCGGAAGGCCAAGGGTCTCATAAGACTTTGTCTAGCAGATGTCGTTCTTCTGAATGTTCTTGATGAGACTACTACAAATTCTTTGTGGAAATGGCTTGGGTCTGTGTATCAGGCCAAATCTATGTTGAATAAGTTGTTCCTAAGAAAGAAGTTGTATTCTTTAAGAATGAGGAAGGTGGATCCTTAACTGATCATCTCAATGCATTCAATTTATTGATTGCATAATTGGCATCATCTGGTGCCAAGATCGAGGAGGAGGACCGATGTATGACCCTACTTTGTTCCTTGCCGGATTTGTGGGACCATCTTGTGATGGCTCTTGGAAGTAATATAGTCACATTCTATATGGATGATGTGGTGTCTTCACTGCTATCTGAGGAGATGTGAAGAAAGACTTCAGATTCGTCTAAGGAAGCCCATGTTGTTCGCGGGAGATCCAACGACAAAGGAAAGTAGAATGACAATAATTCAAAGAAGGACAGATCCAAATCCCATGGGAGTTCTAAGACTCCTGAAAAGTCCAAGGTGAAATGTTGGAACTGTGATAAATCTGGGCACTTTCAGAGGGACTGCAAAGAACCAAAGAAGAAGAAGAAAGGCTTAGATTCAGCTTCCAAAAAATCTCAAGAAGATGGAGATGTTTTATTGCAGCTTTGGCCGCCCATGCATCTGATGATGTGTGGCTGGTAGACTTGGGTGCTTCTTTTCACATGACCTCTCATCAAAATTGGTTCTCAAAATATGAAGATTTTGATGGTGGAAAGGTGTACTTGGGTGATGATTCTCACCTAAAGATAGTTGGATGCAGAAGGGTCACTATCATATTTCCTGATGGACGAGTAAAGGTAATCAATGGAGTTATGGACATTCTGGGTTTGGCACAAAACCTATTATCTGCAAGTATGTTGAATGATGTAGGTGTGCAAGTTGTCTTTTTGAAAGATGGATGCAAGATGATGAGAGGTTCTATGGTGGTCGCTAAAGGTACTAGGAGAGGTACTTTGTTTTAGCTTGATGCATGCATTGCCCAGTGCAATATTTCTTCTGTTTCAAAGAAGAGAGTGGCTATCACTTCATCCCCACCATCTGAATGAGTAGTAAAGAAGATTGTGGCAATGGGTTTTGATGGCAGTGCAGTAAGTGTACCTAAGGGTGTAAACACTTTGGAAGGAAAGCTTCCTGTAGAAAAGACAATGTTGTGGCATATGAGATTTGGTCACATTGGTGAAAAGGGTCTTAGACCTTGAAAATTAAAAATCTCATTGAGGGGCTATATGATTGTAATCTTGAATTTGATTTCTATGAACACTGTGTTTATGGTAAGCAAAATCATGTTCAGTTCTACTCCAGTTCTCACAAGTCTTCTGGAATTTTAGATCTTATTCATTCTGATGTATTTGGTCCTGTAAAATTTCCTTCTATCTTCAGTTTTGTATATTTTGTATCTTTTATAGATGATTATAGTAGAAGGACTTGGATATATTTCCTAAAAATTAAGACATGGGTTTTCATCCGGTTCAAGGAATTTAAGGCTCTTGTGGAGAAGCAGACTGGTAAAAGAATCAAGTGTGTTAGAACTTATAATGGTGATGAGTTTTGTTCCATAGAGTTTGAACAGTTCTATAAAGAACAAGGAATCGAGAGACATAAGATAACTCCTTACACCCCACAGAAAAATGGAGTTGCAGAGAGAATGAACAGGACACTAATGGAGAAGGCTAGAAGTATGCTTAGTGGCGCTGGTTTAGAACAAAGGTTTTGGGCCGACACTATGGCCACTGCTTGCTATTTGGTTAATAGATCTCCTACATCATCTCTTGGAGGTAAGACACCCATAGAGGTGTGGTCTGGTAAGAAGCCTTCAATTAGACATCTTTGTGTTTTTGGTTTTGAAGCTTATGCACATATTCTAAAGAATAAAAGATCTAAGTTGGAAAACAAAGCTGTCAAATGTATTTTCATCGGATACAGTGTTGGTGTGAAAGGATACAAGCTTTGGGATCATGTGACTAGTAAGGTGTTGCATAGTAGAAATGTTATTTCAGAGAGCTAACATCTTCTCCTATTGTGCTACAACCAGATGAAAAAGAAAAGCAAAAGATGTTCATTTTCCTCCTACCCTTGAGAAGACTAAACAGAGAGACCATGTTGGGTCTAATGATGAGGAGAGCTCTAGCAGCTCTGATAGTTCGGAAGAAGAGGAAGAACAACCTCAACCTCAGCCCTTGAGGAGATCCACGAGAGAAAGAAACCAACCAAAAAGGTTTGGTTATTCTATGTTAGATTCCAGTTGTGCTTTTGCTTTCAATACTAACACTAATGAGCCTAGATCTGTGAAAGAGGCTTTGGGCATGGAAGATGCAGGTTCCAGGATTAAGGCTATGGATGATGAGATGGCTTCATTGGAGAAAAAAAAAACTTGGGACCTTGTACCTTTGCCTAAAGGGAGAAAATATATTGGCTGTAAATGGGTGTTCAAGAAGAAATTATATACAGATGGCAGTGTTGAAAGGTACAAAGCTAGATTGGTTGCAAAAGGGTATTCACAGGTAGAGGGAATAGATTATGGTGATGTATTCTCTCTTGTTGCAAAGTTGACATCCATTAGATTTTTGTTATCTCTTGCTGCATCATATGATTTAGAGATAGAATAGATGGATGTGAAGACAACTTTCCTTCATGGTGATTTGGAGGAAGAGAT
>MU223077.1:3745491-3758960 GCA_018584345.1 Thuja plicata | reverse complement strand
CAACAAGTATTACAACATGTTGAAGGCATGCGAAGATAGAGTAGCAGTGATACATGAGATATGAAAGGTTGCGATGATTAAGGGATTATGACATGGAATCTAAATGTGCTAAATTTGATTCAGATTGTGTATTACCTATATTTTGGTAGTGTGAGGTCATTGACCTTGTACTTAATGTTTGTATAAGTGTTGATTCAATTTTTTGATGCATTTGGAAGCCAACTAGATATGTAATAATGTATATATAGGAAGACCCTTTTGACAAGAAATGTATGATATGGATTTGAACAGATGAATGAATTATTGTGATGTATGAATAATTCATATGGTAATGTGAACTAAAAATGGAACTACCAAAGTTTAATTGTTGCTTTTATTGTTCACTATTGAGAAATCATTGTAACATAATCATAATTTTGATTGTATGAGTAGTGATATTAGTATACCTTTGATAGGGTTTTCTATTCCTTTAACATGGAAATATACTAATGTAATAATCAGCTCCTAATAGGGCTAGGTCTCCTAACACAGGAAAAATGCTTTTAGTATGTATTTGTGGGAACCATCCTCACCAAGGGTTTCCCTTGGCCAAGGTTTCCTCGAGAATAAATTCACAGTGTTATGAGTTATGTTTTTTGTCCTTATGCTATTTTCATTTCTGCAATTATCTGGATAAGTTGGAATTTACTAAGTTTAACTATAAAGTGTTGTAATACTGATACACCCCCTCTCTATATTACTTAATCGTAACAATTGGTATTAGATATTTTGGGCTTGGAGAGAAAGTTTAAAAACTTAAGGGAGATCAAGATGGATTCTAAAAGTTTGGAAGATAAATTTGAAGCAACACTTGAAGACCATGATAAAGCTAAAGAAGAAAATGGTGATTTGAAATTAAAATTGAGAAGAGAAAAGGGTTTCATCAAGAAACTAAAAGAACAGCTTGAACTTTGTAGAAATCAGAGAAAAGCTCTTATGGATAAGGTAAAAGAGGATTCAGATAGAGACTGACCAGATCAGATAAACCAACTTAAAAAAGAGAAAGATACTTTGAAGCTTGATCATGAAACTACTTCCATTCAGATGGATGAAGAGATTCAACAAGGAAAAGATGATAGAAGCAAAATTGAAGAGAGCTTAAAATCCGCTGATATTCATATAAGACAAATGCATATTGAGCTGGATCACTAGAAGAACAAATATCTAGAATTAGAGAAATATAATCATATCATAAAGGGAGAACTTGTTGAGGAAAATAAACATATTGAAAAACTTCATACAAGGAGTGAGAAGATTGATGAGAAGAGAGATAGACAGAAACGTAAAGGAGACATGACTCGAGTGGGCTTCAATGAAGCTGAAAGTTCAAAGGCTCAAGATGAAAAGTCATAGGTGAAGATTGATGAAGACAAATCTAATAATAAAGAACCTAGAGAGAAGTCTAGATCTTTCAGAGTCAGATTTTTTTGATACAACAAGATTGTACATATGAAGAGAGATTGTAGTGGTAAAGATCCTTATAAACCCTTTAGTAGATGTTGTTTTAATTATTCTGCATATGGAAACAAAAAGGTAGATTCCAGGAAGCCTGATCACTTAAGAAACAAACAAGATTCTATTAGAGAAGAAAAAACAAAAATGATTACATGTTACAAATGCAATAACTTTGGACATATTGCAAAGTATTTTAAGTTGTAGGTTAGTTAGAATAGATCACCTCCTACATCATAAAAATGTAAAAATGTAAGTACAATGGAACTGAGACAAAAAGAGGACACCACCTATTGTTATAAAGAAGAATTACAGGCTACAGTCTTGGAGAATACATGGATGAATTCAACACTCATTTCAAAATAATAGAAGATGTAAACAATGGTAAGATATGGAAGGTAAATGAATCAAATGAGGAAATCTTTTAGGGAGTTTAGTAAATGATGGTGAGGCTTTGATTGATGTGAACATTTCCACATCAACCTAGATAAAGAAGCATGGCCTAAGGGGGAGCATTGGAAAGAAACACAAGAAATTTATCTAGCCTGTGATTTTGAGGAGTAAGCTCTAGAGATCTTAGGAAGAGTATGTGGAGATATTATAGAGCTTATATATGTGATCACATAGCTTTACAGTCTATATCTTGTGATCCCCAGATTGACAATTGACTCAATTATGTGTAGAGATGAGTTTATTGGGAACTATGTAATTTCTTTGCACAACGAAGTATAAGGTCAATCAAAAGAACTTGTCAAAACATCATTGAAAGAACCAAGCTGAAGGAGGACAGAGATTTGAGGAAAGAAAAGAAAAGAAAAGAAAAGGAAGCCAATTAATTAAGAAATTGATTGGAGGAGAAATTCACTAAATCAATACTTAAAAGGTATTTTATCATTTGCAAAGCTTTAGTTATGGATAATCCATTGAATGTTTATCTCACCAAAAGTCCTAGGTACAAATTCAAGAAGCATCTAATCAAAACTACTGAAGATGATCTCAAAGGTGCATTTTCATGAATGCCATACAACATTGTTCATGTCCAAGACATTAGGGCTTACATTCACTACAAGTATGATTCTTTAGGAGACTTTGAGATCTATACAAAGATGAATGACATGATTGGAGAAGATGGTAAGATGAAAGTCAATTTCAAACATTTTGAGAATATAAGTATCATGCGAATGACAAAATTTTACAAATTTGATGAAGAAGAATGTATTAAAATAATTTAGAGAAGAGTATAGGACCAATTCATTTGAAATGGATATCAACTAGTGAAAATATGTAGTGAATTGATAGACAAGATAGTAGGTTTGGATAACTATGGTGTTATCCCTATCACGGAGAAAAACACTAAGAAATGGGTGGAAACCCTAACTCATTCAAGATGGGATAAGAGAACGATGATCAATCAATGACATATTTCAACAAGATGCTAGATTAGTTTCAATGATTCTTGGATAAAAATTACATTAAAAAATCCAACCTAACTCAGTATCTGCAAGAGCAATTATGATGACATATAAAATCATGAAAGAAAATATTAAGTATAACCTTTGCGAAACACTTGCACATCAATTTTTAGAAAATGTTAAGTAGATTAAGAAGGATAAATTGAAGATATTAAGGTTTGGGTCTCTATTGGTATACATGTACATCCATATTGTACAAAACCTTCCTAGTATGCACCGTAGAGCTTAGAAGGACAACAAACCCACTGGAATTCAAATCACACAGAGCTATAAAAGACAAAACAGTACATGGGTTGATGGTGAACTATTTGGGATGATCAATATTTTGCAGAGGCAGATGAGAGAAATAATGAGGTTACCTGAGGATGTAGTAGAAAAGTATAAGGATACAACCTATTTCATTGTTGAGACTGATTGTGTCTTCTTTGCAACAGTTGAGCCTAGAGTGAAATGGACCTATCCTTTAGGATATAAAGTAAGTTATGATGTTTCGACCATGCAAGTTGAACACATAGTATCCTCATAGATTGATCCATCCCAAGAAACATGGGGCACCTATGAAGAGAAGACTATGAAGATAAGGGAAGAGTAGAATTGAGTTGCAAGGAAGAGAAAAGTAGAAAATGTGGTAGATAATCTAGCTACCAAGGCTAGCATCACAAAGGAGGAGATGAAAGAGGTAAGGAAGAAAATGGCACAAGGTGTTTCTTATTTGGAGAAAACTTCCCTTGCAGCCCTTCCACCTCCAGAGATAGAGAAAGTTATTAGTACACCTCCAACTATAGTTGACGTACCTCAAACTACCCCTACACCACCAAAGAGAACATCACATGAAGTAAAGTCCAGAGAATTACCTAAAAGAAACACTAGGTCCACCAAAAAGGATTCTTCACCAAAGAGATAAATGACACAAGTTTTAAAGAAGAAAGGAGAAGAGAAGAAAGGAGAATAAAATAAAGTAGAAGAGAAGAGAACTGATGTAAAACAACTTTTGAAGCCCAAAATGAGTATACTGGAGAAGAGGATCATCGAGCGGGGAAATCTTATTTCATTGACCAGATAATATGGGAGGTATGATACATCTAATCAACTCTTGATTGAGGACATGGTAATCAATCATTTTCTTGCTTTTAAGAAGAACTTGTTAGAAATTGAAGGCATTATGCCAAAGGAACGTTATGAGAAATTAGAAATAAGGAAATAGTTAGAAAAATTAGAAGATGAAGAAATTAGAACACAATCTATTGAAGATATGTTACCTTTTATTTTGTCAAAGATATTGATTGCTTTGAAACCTTTGTTGAGAACAAACTCAAGATTGGTGAAGATAATGGAGAGAAAGTATAATGAAGTGATTAAAGAAACACAGATGGATATAGAAAAGGTTATAATGGAGACTAAACCTGAGAAGTCCTCACCTCCCAAGGCTACTAAGACCAATTCTATTCTAAAAGGTTAATCATCAAAGGTAGCCGATGTAAACCTTGATAAATAAAAGGATGAAGAAAATAGACAATTTGCCAGTATTGTAAAAAAACTAGATTTCTTTGTTTCTTGTGTGCTTGTCTCTTTGGACACTTCATAGGATGTTAGTGATCCTTTTGATGGGAATACAGACAATGTTGGCGATATTGGAGAAAGAATTAATCTAAAAGATGCAGACAACAAAGAATAGAAAGAGAGTGAATTTGACGTGGCTAAGGACGTAGAAAATAAAGTTTAAGTGAAACAAGAAGTTCATACTTCTTTTTCTTCAACTTTGTTTTTGGCAAGTGGAGATAAATCTCTGAGCACTGATATTGAGAGTATGGATGAGGATGAGTTGATGAAGCTATCCTACATCACATTTTCAAAATCAAAAGAGATATCTGAGCAGAAAGGTGAGAAGAATTCAAGGGTAACAGAAAGAGCACTTGACATTGTCAACAAACTCCTACCTATACCTTTTTCTTTCCTATCAAAGGACAATGTAGAGAACTTGAAAAAGTATTAGATGACTTTCAGAGTCAGTATGATTCCTTAGAAAAAGTCTTTCAATAGAAGGCGGAAAAAATTAATTTGCAAAGAAGCTGGAAGAAGTATCCAAGTGTATTGCATGGGACTTGGGCATATTGGGAAAAACAATGACTGAAGCAAAAATTTGTGTGTCACATGCAAGGAAGATATATAGTTACTATGTAAATCCTATGTACTCTCCATTTCTGATTACATCTCTCCCTTTGGATACTTTGATGGATATACTCTCACCCTGAGATGATAATGGATATAATCTCTCCCTTTATCAGTATGATAATGAGGTATCTCTCTCCCTTTGACAACAATGCCAAACAAACATATTTTCAAGTAAATATTTGACAGTAATGTCAAACGGATCCTTTCTATCCATATTATATTCCTTGAATTTCTCAATCCATTGGTAATAACTCTGGTGATAGGAGTAGATAAATACCTTGATGTGTATGGATGTATCTTTGAAGTCCATCTTTTTTCTTGCATCAACATGAATGATATTCTAATAGTATGCAAGTTGATGCAACTTTCTAGTCATCTTAGTGACTAGTAAACAAGGGTTTGAACCCTAGTCTCTTTCTAAAGTATTCAAATGCATCCTTGGGCAGTGGCTTGGTGAAGATATCGGCAATTTGTTACTTTCATTTGCAAATACTCAAGTATCACTTCCTTTGCCTAAACTTGTTCTTTCAAATAATGATACTTGATGGCAATATGCTTTGTTTTAGCATGCATGACTTGATACTTGGAGATGTTAATTGCACTTGTATTATCACAATAGATAATCAATGGTTCTATAATTTTCATATGCATACCTTCAAGTAACTGTTTGATCCATGCAATATTTGAGCATTTCACAGCAGTAACAACAAACTCTACCTCTGTAGTAGACTGCTAGATGCATCCTTTCTTTTTTCTAATCCATGTGACAAGTTTGTCACCCATAAATAATTCTCCTCCAGTTGTGCTCTTTCGGTCATCAATAGTTTCATCCCAATCAATGTTAGTAAAAAAATTATGTTCAAGTTTTCCTTCTCTTCTATACCATAAGCCATATTCCTCGATATTCTTCAGATTTCTTAGGATTATTTTCATAGCATTCATATGTGATACCCTGGGATTAGTAGAAAATCTTGCAACAATTCCTACTACATGTGCAATATCTAGTCTAGTATGTACAACATACATGAGTTTTCCAATCATAGATCTATACAAAGTTTGATTTACCTCTGATGACTTGTCCTCTTTTGTCAGTTTGCATCCAGTAGCCATCGGTGTTCCAACTGGTTTGGACTCTTCCATCTTGAATATTTTCAATACTTCCTTGACGTACTTGGATTGTGTAATGATAATACCTTCATCTTGTTGAATGATCTGCAGACCAAGAAAGAGATTGATCTCTCCAAACATAGACATCTCAAATTCTTTGCTCATTTCATTTTTAGATGATTTGCATAGCATATCATTGCCTAAAAAAATGATGTCATCAACAAATATCTCAAAAATCAAAATGTTAGCATCAGTATCTTCCTTCAAATAAAGATTACTGCTTTCACTAGTCCTTACAAATTAAATAGTTATAAGATAGGAGTGAAGTATTTCATGCCATGCTCGGGGTGCTTCTTTCAATCCATACAAGGCTTTGTGTAGTCTACATACCATTTTCGTCTTCTTTGGATCAAAAAATCCTTTCTGGTTGCTCAATGTATACCTCTTCCTCATGTATTCCATTCAGGAATGCATACTTGACATCCATTTGGTATACCTTGAAGCCTTTATATGCAGCATAAGAAAGCAATATTCTCACTCCTTCTAGCCTAGAAATGGGTGCAAAGGTTTCTCCATAGTCAATCCCTTCCTCTTGTGCATACCCCTTACATACTAGTCTTGCTTTATTTTTGGTGACTTCTCCATTCTCATTCAGCTTATTCTTGAATATCTATTTTGTACCGATGAAATTATTGTCATCTGGTCTCGCTACAAGTGCCAATGTCTTTTTTTCTCTATCTTCTCAATCTCTTCATTCATAGAACTTATCCATTTATCATTATCTAGTGAAACATTGACAGATTTAGGCTCATAATCACAAATAAGACATCTTGTATTTAGAGACTTACTTCTAGTTCTCATACCATCCTTCTTGTCTCCTATGATTTGGTTTTGTGGATGGTTCCTTCTGACATATCTTGCAAGTATAGGTTCAATCCTTTGTCTTTCATCTTGATCATCATTTTGTTCTTCATTCTATTCTCCATCACTTTCTGCATCATTTTGAGAAATATTTTGATCGTCGGTATTTGCAGCCTAATGCTCGGGTGCAATGATTTGTTTCTTGGGAGCTCTACATTTTCAGTCATGTAGAAAACCTGATGTAGTACTTAGGTTGTTTAGTGTTTTTCTTTTCATTCTTTTCTGCAAATTCATCTATCTTTATATTTGCACTTTCAAGAATTTTGTTAGAGGTTTTATTTAGACATTTATAAGCCTTTCTTTTTGTGGAATACACTAGAAATATTCCCTCATCAATCTTGGAGTCAAGTTTTCCATTTCTATCATCTTTTAAAATATAACATTGACTACCAAAAATTTTGAAGTAACTTACATTGGGTGTGTAACCATACCAAAGATCATAAGGTGTCTTCTTGGTGTCTTTCTTTAATTGTACTATGTTCAATGTGTAAACAGTGGTACTGATAGCTTCGCTCTGAAATATTTGGGTGATCACTTTGTCTATCATCAATGTCCTGCCACAATCGACTATGGATCTGTTTCTTCTTTCAACAATTCCATTTTGCTGTGGTGTTCTTTGTGCAGAGACCTGTCTTTTGATTCCATGCTCATTACAAAAGTTAGTGAATCCTTCTAATGTAAATTCCCCTCCTCTATCTTATCTTAAGCATTTTAGTTCCTTACCACTTTGTTTCTCAACCATTGCTTTGTACCATTTAAACATCTTGAATGCTTCTAATTTATCTTTTAGAAACATGAATGTCATCATTCCAGAAAAAATCATCAACAAAGAGAATAAAATATCTATCTCCATAATAACTCTTTGTCCTCATGGGTCCACATAAATTAGTATGGACTAATTATAGAATTGCATCTGATGTATGGGTTTCTTTTTTGAAACTAGACTTTGTCATGTTACCTTTTTGATAATTCTTACACATGATGTTGTCAGGCTTAGTCATCATCGGTAAGCCTCTTACATTTCTCTTTTGCTTATCTTTATCATGTTGTCAAAGTTCACATGACACAATATTTTGTGCCACAACCATATGTCTTCATTTGTAGAAATCAAACAAGTGGTGTCAGTATCATTCAGATAGAACAAGTTACCTTTTGTCTACTCACCAATACCAATTAGATTTCTTGATTTATTGAAGATCTTTGTTTTCTTATTTTCAAATGCTACTCTGTGACCTAGATTATTCAACTGAGAAAAACTCAATAGATTATAATTTAATCCATTTACCCAATAAGTATTTTAACATTTTATCTGGTTAATCAACATTATTTTTCCTCTACCTTTAACTGGACAAGGTGTATCATTACCCATTCTTACTGAACCACCATTTTAGTATTCGAAAGTCTCAAACTTTTGCTTGTCACTAGTCATATGGTGTGTGCAGCTACTATCTATGATACAAACATCATTTTTACTAACTTTAGATATGAGATTTGTTTCTACATACCTTTCATCATCATCTGAATCATCTTTTACTACCATAAACACCATCTTGATGTCTTCATCAGATTCAGTGTCAGTATCTTCATCTTTTCATTTTTCTAGGTAACTGGCCTTATTTCCTTTGTCCTTGTAGTCTCAGGTATCCCTTCTTTTTTATTATCGGTAGCTTCTATAATAATCTCTATCATACTTCTTTTCAAAGGATCTGTCATTACTTCTGTCATCTTTTCTTCTGTTAGTACATCTTGCATCAAAGTGTCCAATCTCTTTACATTTAAAACAAACAAGTGGTAATTTACCTTTGTATTTACCTTTGCCTCTCTGCATTCTTCTAGCCATAAGTGCTTCAATTTCATCAAGATCATCCTCTTCACTTTCACTATCGCTATCTTTTCTCATATTGTTTTTATGACTTGATTTACTTATTCTCATAGAAGTTTTGAATGCAGATTTTGTGTTTGGTAAGACACTATTATAAAAGTTATTCATATCAAATAAAAAAAGTCTTCCAAAAAGACTGTCTACAGTAACATTGTTATTTTCTACTGCTCTCATTTCTTGTATGGAAGATACTCTAATAGCATAAGTGGGCAGTAAGGTTCTTAGAATTTTACTTACCACATTATCTTCTTCTAGTACACCTCCAACTCCTTGGATAGAATTGACTACCTCATTGATTCTTGTGATGTACTATGTGATTTTTTCACCTTCTTTCATTTTGAGATCATCAAACTTTCCTCTAAGGATTTTTGTCTTGGCTCTCAAAACAGTCTTATCACCACCATGTACAAGAATCAATTTGTTCCACATTTGCTTTGCAGTATTACAGATTTTGACATCTTCAAATTCAGCATCAGAGAGTGAGGAAGCAATCTCTACCATCATGTAGTTGTGCTCATGCTTCTCTCTCATTTGTTCAACTATTGGTGCTCCTGTGGGTAACACATATTTAGCATCTAAGTATTGAGTAACATCATTACCAATACCTGATAAGTGGAGTCTTATTCTGATCTTCCATGAAGTAAAATTGTCTTTCTTCAGCTTGGGAACATCTCCCCTATTCATCTTGTGATCTTTGGCTTAGGTCTTGAAACATTCCTTCTAAGCACACAAGCTCTAATACCAATTGTTAGTAATAAATGAGAGGGGGGGTGAATAAGTGGCCTCAAAAATCAATCCTTAAATCAACCCTTAATACTTATAACCATAGATTATTCCTCTAGTTAGCTTTTTTCCTACAAGATGAATGCCTTGAAATGATTATATGAATTTACTACTTGTCAGATTTCTTTGTTAAACCTCCTTCTTTATGTTTACTGATAAGCAGACACCTATTTACCAAAACACAGTAAATATGCAGAGTATACCGATCAATCCATAATTGCATATATGAAATGCAAAATAGTAAAGTAAAGAAACATAAACACATAACTTATAGATTTTTAACATGGAAACCTTGTTAAAGGAAAAACCACTGGGACTGGTACCCCACATTTTCACTCTTTTGAAGTGAGCCCTGTTAAGAGCCAACCCTGTTAAAGGTTACAAACACACTATTAGGTGTGACCTTGTTTGAGGATTTAAAGATAGTTTGTCACCTAGTATCTAGCATCTAATAATACCATTCTTGATCAAACACTCACTTGGCCTGTCAATAGGTATCGGGCATATCCAATGCTACTTTCATAATCAAACTTTTTGATACTCTTTGGGATGTATGTCAATTGTAAAAGACTTTTAATTCCTACTCGGTTAAGAGACTTGATGCTTCAATTGTTGTACCAATTTTTTTATGTACTCTACATTTTGTATACCTTTGTCATTAATGTCAAAGGGGGAGAAGAGAAGATATGACAAAATATACATATAATTGATAAAGGAGAAGAAAATATGTAAAGGATACTAAGTAGTATTGTATATTATTTTTGGTATTGACACTTAGTTATTTTTCACTAAGTGTTGCCATCAATGCTAAAGGGAGATATTGTTGGCAAGTGGCTCATTTAGGAGTGTTCAGGAACACATTAAGGGTTTTCATTTATGGAAAAATATTTGTGATGGATCATCTCTTGGTGTGGAACATAGTTTTGACGTTAAGACTTCCAAAATGACTAGGTCTAGAATGTAGTTTAACAGGGTACAAGAGCACAATTTTGGTCAGCAAGCACACTATATTGTGATTCAATACGTGTGAGCTTAGGGGAAGATATTTTGGGATACATATGACCTTTGGTTAAGGTCTCTTATGTTTTGGAGTAGATTGTAGAAAGTTACATTATGTTGAAGGCATGTGAAGACAGAGTAGCAGTGATACATGATAGATGAAAGGTTGTGATGATTGAGGGAGTATGATGTGGAATCCAAATGTGCTAAGTTGGATTCAAATTGTGTATTACCTATATTTTTGTAGTGTAAGTTTTCAAACATTGTATTATTTAATTTTATAAGTGTTAATTCCATTTTGTGATGCATTTGGAAGTTGACTGGGCATGTAATAATGTATATATGTGAAGAAATGTTTCACAAGGAAAGTATGTTGTGGATCTAAATGGATGAAAGAATGAATTTTGATGTCAAAATTTGTCAGATGGTAATGCAAACTACAAATGGAAATACATAAGCATAGAAGATGATTTTATTGTTCAGTACTAAGAAATAATTGTAATAGAATCATAATTTTGATTGTACAAGCAGTGAGATTAATATACCTTTAATAGGGTTTTGTATTCCTTTAACAATGAAATGTACTAATGTAATAATCATATCCTAATAGGGCTAGGTCTTCTAACAGGGACACAATAATTATAGTACATATTTATGGGTACCATCCCCACCGGGGCTTTTCCTTGGCTAGGGTTTCATCGAGAACAAATTCATGGTATTATGAGTTATGTATTTTGTTCTTATATTCTTTTCATTTTTGCAATTATCTAGCTGGGTTGGAATTTACTAAGTTTAACTTTAAAGTGTTGTAATACTGAATCACCCTTTCTCAGTATTACTTAATCGTAGTAGTATAATTAAGAAAAATATTCTAATTAATATTGTATCATGTTTACTTTTTCTTCAAGGAACTCCTTTCTCCTTCTTAGTAGAACCTAAATCCTTCCCCATATTAAACCCTAGTGTAAGAACCTCAAAATATAAAATTAAAAGGTATTGTGAATATTGACAATTTAATTCATCTTTGATACAAATACTTTTAAATGTTATATCATATTGAATAATTAAAATATATTGATGTATCCCCTTAGGTATTAGGTGACTATGATTACATTATTTTTTAGAATTAAGTTCACATATGACATTTTTTGATATTGAATGGTTTATTAAATTAGATTAAATAAAAAGTGAAAAAATATTGATGTTTATTATAGGGATGAGTAATAAAAGGTAAAAATTAAAAGTTTAGGTAGGGTTAGGTTCAACAAAAAGATGAAATAAAGTTTAGCAAGGTTAATCCTAAAAAAAAGGAGCAAAAAGAGTTCATAGAAAAGGAAAACCAAACTACAAGGGGGAATAAAAACAATATTCTGATGACATGTAACTGACTGAATGTTTGATAATGTTAAGTTGAAAATGATGCAAGACATTAAATCAGTTAATGGTTTGTATTGTCATTAATGTCAACTTGATATCATCTAAATGGTCATATACATAATGCCAAAGACTTCAAAGAATCAATGGAACAGAGGTTATTCTTTCAGCAATGCATCAAAGTCAAGTATTCAGCAAGTGATAGACTACATCGACGGAGTACACACCATCGGTAAAGACAGAGATAAAGTCACAGTGATACCCGATGAGTAGAAGATAGTGTTGCTCAACGAAGCAAAATCATAGGATGCCTGACAAGATAAAAATAGTGTTGCCCGACAAGCAAGATCCAATGATGCCCAATAGACGGAGATCTTGAAGCTAACTAAAGTTGTACAGACGGAATTGGCACTTGTCACTGGCGACGAAAAGAAGAATTTACTGATAGAACAGAGAGATCAGAAAACAACAAAATATCTAGCTGGAAGAGCTTAAAGATAGACTTAACTGGTTGTTTTATTTGTTTTATTCAACCATAGTTAATTAAGTGATTTCAAGATGATTTACACAGCTAGCAAGAAGATAACTACAAGATAAATCAGGATTTAAAGCCATAAATCAATTTGGCTGGATTGTTTATCACGCCAAGAATCAAGAATCAAGAACCAAGAATTAAGGAATATCATGTATATATAAGAGACAAGTATAATTCAAGTCAAAAACACTCAGATACATGGGGGAGTGGATTGATAGAATATGTTGAAGAGAAACTGATGAAGGTTAAACTTCATACAGTCCTGATCAATCAAGCTAAGGGAAGAGCTTAAAAACTTTGTAGACACTGACACACAGTGAAGTACAACATCATAGAGTAGAAAGAATGAAGAAAAAAGGATTAGAATTGATACATTGATCAGAAAGGTAATGTATGTAAATAGATCTAAATATCTGCAATTCAAAGTTGCATTAGAAACAGGTCATTATGTTTTAGTTTAACCATTGAAGCATTAAGTCTCTTTACACAGTAGGACTTAATGGTCTTTTGTAATTGAGGTATATCCTAACAGATTACCCAAAGGTTGACTCATGATAGTAGAATCAGTCTTACCTAAAGCCTATTGACAGTCTAAGAAGGGGGCTAATTCAAGGATGGTAGTAAGATTAGCATAAAGCCTATTGACAGTCTAGAGACTGATTCAAGGATGGTAGCATAGAAGCCAGATACTAAGTGACAACCTATGTATAAAAATCCTCTAACAAGGTCGCAC
>MU223077.1:3715903-3744804 GCA_018584345.1 Thuja plicata | reverse complement strand
ACAATGTGGGACAAGTTGAAACTTGTACATGGAGGTGATGCAAATGTTCTGAGAGCCAAGGTAGAAAGCCTTAGAGGAAAGTTTGATGATCTCAGAATGAAAGAAGGTGAAAACATCACATAGTACATCACAAGAATAAAAGAAGTAGTCAATTCTATATGAGGCATTGGAGGTACACTTAAAGAGGAGACAGTGGTAAGTAAAATCCTAAGAACCTTATTGCCTATTTATGCTATTAGAGTCTCTACTATTCAAGAAATGAGACCAGTAGCAAATAATACAGTCACTCTTGATAGCCTAATTGGTAGACTGATTTTATTTGAGATGAATAATTTTGATAATAGTGTCTTACCAAGTTTAGAGTTTGCATTCAAGTCTTCTATGAGAATAAGCAAATCTAGTCAGAGACACTCATCTAGAAAAGATAGTGAAAGAAAAAGTGAGGAAGAATATCTAGATGAAATTGAAGCACTCATGGTAAGAAGAAGAATGCTAAGAGGCAAAGGTAAATACAAAGGCAAGTTACCACTTGTATGTTTTAATTGTAAAGAGATTCGATACTTTGTTGCAAGATGTCCTAACAAAAGAAAAGATGACAGAAGTGACAAAAAATCTTTTGAGAAGAAATATGACAGAGGTGATAACAAAGATTACAGAGGTTACCGATGATTAGAATGAAGTGATACCCAAGATTACAAGGACAAAGGCAAGAAGGCTAGCTATCTAGCTGCTTGCAAAGATGAAGATACTAACACCGAACTGGATGATGATGTTGAGATAGTCTTTGTAGCTGTGAAGGATGATTCAGATGAAGATGAAAGGTATGAAGAAACTGCACTCATATCTAAGATTAGTAAAAATGATATCTAGATTATAGATAGTGGTTGCACTCACCATATGACCGGTGACAAAGAAAAGTTTAATACTTTTGAATATTATAAAGGTGGTACAATAAGAATGGGAAATGATTCTCCTTGTCAAATTGAAGGTAAAGGAATAGTAATGCTGAATAACTTGATTAAATGTGAAAATGCTTATTGGGTAAAAGAATTAAATTATAATCTGTTGAGTGTTTCTCAGCTGAATAGTTCAGGTCATAGAGTAGCATTTGAGAACAAGAAGGTAAAGATCTTCAATGAATCAGGAAAACTGATTGGTACCAGTGAATAGACCAAAGGAAACTTATTCTATCTAAATGATACTAACCCCACTTGCTTGTTGACTAGAAATGAAGACATATGGCTATGGCACAAAAGGCTGTGTCATGTGAATTTTGACAACATGATGAAAATAAGCAAGAAAAGAAGTGTAAGGATTACCAATGATGACAAAGCCAGACAACATCATGTGCAAGAATTGTCAAAAATGTAAAATGACAAAGTCTAGTTTCAAAATGAAAACCCATACATCTAATGATATTCTAGATTTAGTCCATAATGACTTATGTGGACCTATGAGGACAAAGAGATATTATGGAGATAGATATTTTATTCTCTTTGTTGATGATTACTCTATAATGATGACAGTCATGGTTTTAAAAGAAAAATCTGAAGCATTCAAGATGTTTAAAAGGTATAAGGCTATGGTAGAAAAACAAAGTGGTAAGGATCTGAAATGTTTGAGATTAGATAGAGGAGGAGAATTTATATTAGATGAATTCACTAATTTGTGTAATGAGCATGGTATAAAAAGACAGGTTTCTGCACCAAGAACACCACAACAAAATGGGATTGCTGAAAGAAGGAACAAGTCAATAGTTGACTATGCAAGAACACTGATGATAGATAAGGACATCACCCAGATCTTCTGGAGAGAAGCTATTAGCACTATTGTTTATACACTTAATAAAGTACAATTAAGAAAGGACTCAAAGAAGACTCCTTATGAGCTATGGTATGGTAAAACACCCAATATAAGTTACTTCAAAATATTTGGGAGTCAATGCTATGTCTTAAAAGATGATAGAAATGGAAAGCTTGATGCCAAAAGTGATGAAGGTATTTTCTGGGGTACTCTATCAAAAGAAAAGCTTTTAAATGTCTAATCAAGGCCTCTAACAAATAGTTGAAAGTGCAAGTGTGAAGATTGATAAATATGCAAAAAAGAATGAGCTAGAAAGCACAAAAGAACCAGAAGACTACAACAAGTTTGTATACTGTGAAGAACCCATAACTCTACCTGAGCAATAGTGCTTAAATCTAGAGCAACAAAATGTTGTTACCGACGGTCACGATAATGATTAAAATAATGTGCAAGGTAATGAAGATCGAGATGATATGCAAAGAGATGTACCTATACTTGCAAGATATGTAAGAAGGAACCATCCAGAGGACCAGATCATAGGAGATAAGACAGCTAGTACAAGAACAAGAAGTAAGTCTTTAAACTTAAATTGCTTAATTTGTGAGTTTCAACTAAAGTCTGTTAATGCTGCACTAGATAATGAAGAATGGATAAGTGCTATGAATGATGAGATTGAACAGATTGAAAAGAGCAAGACATGGTCACTTTTGCCAAGACCAGATGACAAGAATGTCATCGGTGCCAAATGGATATTCAAAAACAAACTGAACGAGAATGGAGAAGTCACAAGGAACAAAGAAAGACTAGTATGCAAGGGGTATGCACAAGAGGAAGGTATAGACTATGGAGAAACCTTTTCACCCGTTGCTAGGCTAGAAGGAGTAAGAATTCTACTTGGTTATGCTGCATACAAAAGATTCAAAGTATATCAAATGGACGTCAAGTCAACATTCCTAAATGGAATACTTGAAGAGGAAGTATACATTGAACAACCAGAAGGGTTTGTGGATCCAAACAAGAGGAAAATGGTATGTAGAATTCACAAATCCTTGTATGGATTTAAACAAGCTTCCATAGCCTGGTATAAATGACTTCATTCCTATCTAATAAGTATTGGATTCATGAGGACTAGTGAAAATAGTAATCTTTATTTGAAATAAGATACTAATGCTAACACTTTGATTGCTGAAATATTTGTTGATGACATAATATTTGGAGGCAATGATATGCTATACAAATCATTTGCTGATGAGATGAGCAAAGAATTTGAGATGTCTATGTTTGGAGAGATCAAGTTCTTTCTTGGTCTATAGATCATTAAACAAAGTGAAGGTATTTTCATTACATAGTCCAAATACATCAAAGAAGTTTTGAAAATATTCAAGATGGAAGATTCCAAACCTTTTGGAACACCGATGGCTACAAGATGCAAATTAACAAAGGAAGACAAGACAACAGAGGTAAATTAGACTCTATAGAGATCAATAATAGGGAAACTCATGTATGTTGTACACGCTAGACCAGATATTGCACATGCAGTAGGAATTATTGCTAGATTTTCTGCTAACCCCAGGGAATCACATATAACTACTGTGAAAAGAGTTCTAAAATATCTAAAGAATACTGAGGAATTTGGCTTATGGTATAGAAGAGAAGGCAAATTTGAACTAAAAGTGTTTACCGACGCTGATTGGGTTGGAAATCTTGATGACCGAAAGAGCACAACTAGAGGAGCATTCTTTATGGGTGATAGACTTGTCACATGGATTAGCAAGAAGCAAGGATGCATCTCTCAGTCTACTGTAGAAGTAGAATACATTGTTGCTGCTGCAAACTACTCAAATATTGCATGGATCAAATAGTTACTGGAAGGTATGCATATGAAAATCATAGAACCAGTAGTTATCTATTGTGATAACACCAGTGTAATAAATATTTCTAAGAATCCAGTCATGTATGCAAAGACTAAACACATTGCCATCCAGTATCATTATTTAAGAGAACAAGTTCAAAAAAAAAGAGGTGATACTTGAATATGTGCAATCAAAAGAACAATTGGCTGATATCTTCACCAAGCCACTGCCCAGGGATACATTTGAGTACCTGAGAAAAATACTAGGGGTCAAACCCATGTCTATCAGTCAGTAAAAGGACTGAAAGCTCCATCAGCCATATATTATCAGAATATCATTCATGATTGATGCAAGTAGAAGCTGAAACTCAAAGCCACATCTATATACAAAAAGGTATATATTAGAACCAAGCACCAGAGAAAATTGTTATATGATGGATAAGGGAAATTCAAGGAATATATTATGGATAGAAGACATTGTTTGACAGAATGTCAGATATTTGTGAGAATATTTGTTTGGCATTAATGTCAAAGGGAGAGAATATATTCATATTATCATCATCATCAAAAATTATTCATTATCAGATTACTCCAAACAAAGAGAGATCATATCCATAGTGAGAGTATTTGCATAAAAGTTGCAAATACAAGACAAAGACATAAAGGAAAGAGAGAGAAATTGACACAGAAAGAGGACACAACACATCAGAAGAAGAAAAGAAAATTTGCAAGAATCAAATCTAATCTAACATAGAGCTTACCGGTAGTCAGACATTTTTATCGATTATCAAAACAAACTGTTTGGTAATTTGATGAATCTCAACAATTGTATTTCATCTTGTATTAGAAATAGTATAGTGTGATAATATAGTATGTTGCCATCAATGCCAAAGGGAGAGATTGAAGACATGTAAATGATTGAATGTTTGATAATGTTAAGTTGAAAATGATGCAAGACATTAAATTAGTTAATGGTTTGTATTGTCATTAATGTCAACTTGATATCATCTGAATGGTCATATACATAATGCAAAAGACTTTAGAGAATCAATGGAATAGAGGTTATAATTTTAGCAATGCATAAAAGTCAAGTATTCACCAAGTGATAGACTACACCAGTGGAGTGCACACCATCAGTAAAGATAGAGATAAAGTCACAGTGATACCCGACAAGCAGAAGACAGTGTTGCCCGATGAAGAAAAATCACAGGATGCCCCTTGAGCTAAAAATAGTGTTGCCCAACAAGCAAGATCCAATGATGCCCGATGGATGGAGATCCCGAAGCTAACTAAATTTGTACTGACAGAACTGGCAGTTGTCATCGGCGATGAACTATAGAATTTACCGATAGAACAGAGAGATTAGAAAATGACAAAATATCTAGTTGCCAGAGCTTAAGGATAGACTTAACTGGTTGTTTTATTTGTTTTATTCGACCATAGTTAAGTAAGTGATTTAAATATTATTTACACAGCTGGCAAGAAGATAACTATGCGATAAATCAGGAGTTAAAGCCATAAATCAATTTGGCTGGATTGTTTTTCACGCCAAGAATCAAGAATCAAGAACCAAGAATTAAGGAATATCATGTCTATATAAGAGAAAAGTATAATTCATTTCAAAAACACTTAGATACACAGGGGAGTGAATTGATAGAAGATGCTAAAGATAAACTGATGAAGTTTAAACTTCATACATTTCTAATCAATCAAGCTAAGGGAAGAGCTTAAGAACTCTCCAGACACCGACACACAGTGAAGCACAACATCACACAACAGAAAGAATGAAGAAAAAAGGATTAGAATTGATACATTGGTTAGAAAGGTAATGTACGTAAATAGATTTGAATATCTGCAATTCAAAGCTGCATTAGAAATAGGTCATTATGTTTTAGTTTAACCATTGAAGCACTAAGTCTCTTAATAGAGCAGGACTTAACAGTCTTTTGTAATTGAGGTATATCCTAATAGATTACCAGAAGGATGACTCATAATAGTAGCATCGATCTTACCTAAATCTTATTGACAGTCTAAGAAGGAGGCTGATTCAAGGATGGCAGTAAGATTAGCATAAAGCCTATTGACAGTCTAGAGACTGATTCAAGGATGGTAGCATAGAAGCTAGATACTAAGTGACAACCTATGTATAAAAATCCTCTAACAAGGTCGCACTTAACAGTGTGTTTGTAACCTTTAATAGGGTTGGCTCCTAACAGGTCTCACTTCAGAAGAGTGAAAATTTGGGGTGCCGGTCCCAGTGGTTTTTCCCTTAACAGGGTTTCCACGTTAAAATCCTTGTGTTATGTGTGTATGGTTTATTACTTTATTGTTTTAAATTTCACATATGATTTTATGGATTTACTGGTATACTCTACATATTTACTTAGTATCAGTAAATAAGTTTTATTTCTTATCGATTATTAAGGAGAAGAAGGACAGACAAGGTAAATCGATAGATAGTTAGTTATTTCAAGTATTTGAAAGGCATACATCTTGTAGGGACTTAATTATCTGAGGTGTATTAATTGGTGGATTGAAGTTTAAAAGGATAAATTTTTGAGGCCACTGATTCACCCCCCCCTCTCAGTTATTACTAACATATTCATCATACTTTACTAAATATGGACACATAACTAACAAGTTTCTATCCAGTAAGAATGTCAAATTCTTCTTGAGTGTCATCTCCATGTCATTAAACACAAAGAACAAAAACTATCCAATCCAAGAGAGGAATATTTGTAGAATCTATCTAGTGAGAATCTTCATACATGTGTAAAAATGAGTATTTTAGCAAAGAAGGTTAAGACCACCCATGAGCAACATGATCCTGAACTCATGTGGAAGTTTTTTGAGAGTCACGTTTCTAGAAACAATTATATCTTCTAATAGTGCAAGTATATTGACATCTACATTGATATTAAGGGAAGAGATCATGATGAGAGGTAAGAGGATATAAGAATATATAAATAATAAAAAATGCACATTAATCTAGTGATAGAAAAATATTAGAAAACAAGACACAATAAGTGTAGCTTTGTTTTGTTTCCCCTTATCTTGAACAATCACAAGAGAAAAAAATATAGCTTTAGTGTAAGGTAAAAAATTGAATATCAACTACACAACTACTTGAAATAGAAGACTCTAAATATTGGAATAAATATCTACCATAAATTCATGCTTTAAATGGATAAACATAAAAAATGGTGTAAAAAATCTCCAACTACCTTCATGTGCAATAAATTATGTTAGGCATCAATGTATTGAATAAATGAATAGAGGATTAGGTTTAATAGGTTGTGGTCTATGGATAAAAATGGTGCATAAGAGTGTAGGTTTATCAATAAAATAAACAATTGAAATTGAGAAGTATCATATAAGAAATTTTTTATTAAAGAAAACGGTCTTGATAAATCATAGACTTGTCAAAATGACCCATCTAATGTTAACGAATGATAAATCTAAGATGGAACATACCTAAATAGTACTAATGGTGCTAATACTAATGTAGCTTTATAAATATGGAGAGATAAGGAATGTTGTACAAATAAGACTTGTAGTCTCAATAATTGTGAATGATACATTCTGATATAATATCTAGTCATTCTATTAGGGATTGAAAATCCTATTTCCAAATTTTTGTATCATGTGGATAAGATTGGTATCAATTATTATTTGTGCTCATAATATTACTTGTAAAGTCATACTTTCAACTTGGCACTATCTTAAGGAAAAAAAATTGTAGTGACTTTGTTGACAAGTTTTTGCAATCTCTTATATCTTTACAATAAAACTTCAAAGCTAGACACAAAGGGCTTTAAGAGAGGCTTACTTTTAACAAGAATCAAATGATAAGAACAAAATATAATTTTAATTATTAGAGGGAGAAATTAGGATCTAGTTTCTAGCTCACTAAAAAAATTGGATTCTCAAGCCTTGTAGATTGTTTCAATAAAAAAATTTCCCATATATGAATAGTTTCGTTGATAGAGAGGAAAGTATGAAGCCTACAACTTTCCAAATTTGGAAAAATATATGTCACTTCAAAGAAATTACAATTTACTGTATAAGGAATTTATATGGATATGTTCTATAGTCATCCTATTGGATATTTATGGGATATCATGCATATATATGCTGACATTGATATTTTTTCATTGATGCAAACATATTCCACTATTGGTGACAGTGTTTTTGGTATATTTAGTGAGAAGATTCATTTGGTATGGTTATTGTGTTGAAGATCATATGTTGCTAAGGTACATATGGTTTCAGGGATGTATTTAATTGATCTATGTTTATTTATATAAGTTTGCATGTTTATTTGAGTGAGATATGAATGATTTATTAGAGACTAATATTTTGGTTGATCACGTAGAGACAATGTTGGAGTTCTTAGATTTGTGTGGATTGATTATGAAATATTTTTGGTTTCTAAATTGGTGGTGAGTTTAGGACATGCATATGTGTCCTCAACTTGAGTGATTCATGATATGGATACTGGGAAGATATTTTTTGTAACTAACAAAGGTTACTAGGGGTGTTCCTGACAAACAGTGCAGAGGTAAGTGTGAATTCTGAGATAGAGTTGTTCTTTTTTCTATTGTGGAATTTCATGTTTTTTCCAGAGGTTTATAAATTTTTTCCTATCCATTTTGTTGGATCTCATTAGATTATGTGATCATATTTTGTGATTTTCATGTTCTTATTTTTCATGGCAGCCGTGATGGTGTAGCGTGTTGTTAAGCATCATAGCATGACTTATGGATCTGGAGCATATTTGGGGATGGTTTTATGGATTATTGATATGTCTTAGCCGACTTTCAATGGATTCCATTATTTATTGAGATGTAATGAATTAATATTTTTTAATTAGGTCATTGGACGACTTGATAGAAACAAGTTGATCTAATGTACAAAAGGATGAAAACATTTGTAATTGTGAAGGTGGTGGCGATTGTGAGAGTATGTGAGTATATTGTGTTGATGACTATGTGAAGAGGTGTGTGTGTAATTTGTAATGTAGGAAAAAATTTATGTACTTCATTGGAACTGTATTGGCATGACTGAGATGCTATAAGTCAGTTCATGATTAGTGGATTGTAGTCCACAATGGATTATTATCCATCTATTTTCTATAAAGAAGTGAGTCTTCCTTTGGGTTTTATCCCTTTTTTGTATTTTACCACTGATCTCTAGGTTGTGTGCTTGAATTCCTATGCATTCCCCTTGTAATAATCCTAATAGGGTATAGTTCTTTTAATACAGTTCATCATCTTGTGGGTTTCATTCCCACCATGGTTTTTCCTTAAACCAGGTTTCCACGTTAAAAATCTTAGTGTTATCTGTTGATTAATGTGTTGTAATCTTGCATTAATGTTTATTATTTAGATATGAGATTAAGACTAAAATTTGTGTGTTTTGTTTATTATTCAGATATGAGATACAACTCATTCACCCGCCCCTCTCAGTTGTGTGTTTTTTCTTGATTCTAAAAATTTCTATCAGAGTTAAGTCCTCTTTTGGAATCTTGATTACTTGAGGAGTTCCAAGATGAAATTTTTTAAGGAGCCTTAGAGATTTGAAGGTACTAATTATTCCATATGGAAGGGTCAAGTGAATACACACTTAAGCTGGATTGCATAAGATTATTGGGAACTCACCAAGAAGTCTTACAATCCTCCAGCTGATCTTGCTACTGCGATCGTAGATCAGACTTGAAGAAATTTGAGTACAATATGAGAGAAATGGAAGCTTTTTGAGTGCCCTATCATATGAAAAATATCAAAAAAATTAAAAATATGACATGAAGGAGATGCATGTGTAAATCAAACCAAGATACAAAGTTAGAAAGGGAAATATGAAGTATTCAAGATTGGAGAAGAAGATACTTCCTATGTGCTGAAGGTGAGAAATTTTTTTTATGGAATCAGATCCGCTGGTGTATCATTGGCGGAAGAAGAAATTATTTCTAAGATAATAAGATCCTTTCCTCCTTACAATCAAAAGGTTTCTTCTCTTGATAAAATCACAATCATGATACCTATAACAAGAGACACATAGATTGGTAAGTTATCTTCTTTTCAAATTAGATAATTTGGTTATATTAGTCCTAAATTTGAATTTGCATTTAAAGATATTATTTCTAAGGATAAGAAAAATTTTGAACTTGGAGAATTTTCATCTAAGTATGCATCCATATATGCTAAGGAATCAGAATAAATTGAGGAAGAAGAAAGGAAGCTTGAAGAAATTCAATCCCTAATTGCAAAGAGAATACCTAAGGGATTTGGTAAGTATCTTGTAAGGTTACCCTTGAAATATTTTTCATGCTATAAGATTGGTCATTTCTCTTAAATATGTCAATATAAAGAAATTTAATACAAGGCTAATAAATTCAAGCCTAAATATAAAAAAAAGTGTTATTATGCTCTTGATGAAGGCATAACTGATGATCAATATAAAAAGAGTGAATGTGAGATTATGTTTATTGATATCAAAGATGAGAATCATAGTTTCTTCAGTGAGGAAAGAGCTTTGGTTTCACATGTGGATAAGAAAGAGGAATGGGTTATTGGTAGTGGTTGGTCACATCACAAGACCAAAGATAAAAGAAATTTTGTAAACTTGGAGAAGTACGATGGTGGTTTTTTCAAATTTGATGCTCCTTGTATGATCAGAGGAAGAGGTTGCATTACACTTGATGGTAAGAATAAAACTGATGATGTCCTATATGTTGAAGGTCCGAGGCATAATATTTTGACTATTAATAACTAGTTGATAAATGTTATAATTTATGATTCAATGATGGAATGTGAAAAATCATTGGAAGCTCTAGAATTGAGATCTCATAAGGTACAAAGACCAAAGGTATTGTATTTCATTTGATTGATTTAGTGAATCAATGTTGAATTGCTAGAATTGATGACAATTGGTTATCGCACAAGATATTTTTTCATACAAACTTTGATATCATTGTGAAGATAAGAACTACAAGAGAATTTAGAGAGTTACCTAAATTTTTGAAGCCTACTTGTGTGATATTTAAGGAATGTCAGCTAGGTAAGATAACTAAATATTGTTTCAAAATTAATACCTATTCTTCAAGTGTACTGTTAGATTTCATACATTCTGCTTTGTGTGGCCCTAAAAGAACTAGAAGCTATTATGGAGATAGGTATTTAATTTTATTCATTGATTATTATTCAAGAATTATGCAGGTTACATTTTTTAATGAAAAATCCAAGGCCTTTCACAAATTTAATAATTTATCAAATCAACCAACTTTACAACCACATAAACTTTAATGACCATTCACAATATTAACTTTAATAGAAGTAAATGGAAAACTTAAGCATCCAAGATCATCCAAAAATTTGACACACAAATTTATCTCATGGAAAAACCAAATAGGTAAAAACCATTATGGGGATTAGTACCCACTATAATAATGTACTCTTTTCAAGTACGTCCTGTGCAAAGCTTAACCTTGTTAGGAGTTTACAATAGCATTGTTAGGTGCTACCTAGTTAATAGATTTACCTTATACCTATTAGAACATTTACCTTGTTAAGAGTATATTTGTTAGATGACATAAAACATAATCTAATGTGTCACCTTGTTAGAGGATTTACAATAAAGGTATCCTAGGAGCTACCCTGTTAGGGGATTTCAACTGTTGTAACTATTAGAGAAAAAAAACAATGATATGAAAAATAACACATCCTCTACTTTATTAGATCCACTAAAGCACACAATATCTTCTGAGAATACTTGACTCTTCCATGGCTTGATCGGAACATGTGCCTTACACCACACTTGAAGAATACACACAATCAACATACTTTGCATTAAACTTTAAATATTATATAATGAAATATTAAGTCCATCGCCTTGATCAAACCTTAAAATTAAATAAAAAAGAAGGCTACTCAAATTCAATGATCCAAACGCCAAAATTAAATACGCAAAATATATTTCCAAGATTGCGTCAGCCTATACAATTATTCACATATGAAATTGAGCCAAAGAGTCAAACACATTTTGACTATAATTAAACTTCCTCAAGAATATTCTCCACACAGTAAAATTGATCAATGTGATTCCATATTATCACCTTTAGTCATGAATACATGTCATAAGATCATAAATCACTCATTTTTAATCACTATCGCATCAATATTGATCACTAATATAAGATATGTCATCAGTAGCTAAAGAACATAAACACTTAACATATTGAATACCATTATTTTTTTTCACTGATCACATAAAATTACTTTCACAATAGCGACTATGAATTTGACATCCAGAGACATACCTAGGTCTCTCCTAAAGGGAGAAACCACTGAAACTCATTAAAACACATAACTATCACAAATACACTTGAAAGCATACTAGGAACACAAAGTAAATAGTTGACAACAATGATAATATAATATCTGATAATCCTGTAATCAAACCACTTTGTCATCACAAAAAGTCATGTACCATCACTACATCATATATTCCAATAATCTCTCCCTTTGTCATTTCTAGAAACACTCTATGCTTTACTAAACATGCTTCATGAATGATGGAAACACTCTCTTCAACAAACATGAAAAATGAAGAAAAATATTTCCACTTATGTATTTCATATGTTTTGCATTTATTGTGCCTTTAACTAGAATTCTCTCATACATCTCCACATCTTTTCCTCCATTACATAAATCTTTTCCCCATTTGACAACAATTCCAAAGGTGCCAAATGTGCCAAATACACCTAATATGAACTCTAGAGTACTTGACTAACCAAAGAGCCATTAATTCATAGTCTTCTCCCTCTAAGAAGTAGCCTCAAAAAATCAATCCACATATAATAATATTTATTAAATACATTTGGACTGATACAACTACATCTTCTCTTAATTTAGAGAAGATAGGGGAATAACCCATAATATAACTCTTAGGTACTCTAAAGTATCAGTAGGCAATGGCTTAGTAAATATTTCAACAACTTTATCCTTAGTTGGGGCATACTCCAGCCTTACTTCCTTTTCCTATACATTTTCTCTAAGAAAATGATATTCGATAGCAGCGTGCTTAGTCTTATGCATCACCAGGTTTTTAGAAATGTCAATAGAACTTTTATTGTCATAATAGATAACCACCGGCTCAATTAAATTATCTTGTATTCCTTCTAGAATCTTATTAACCCACAATAGCTGAGTACAATTAATTATAGCAGCAAAATAATCAGCTTCAATTATTTACTGTGATATACAATTTTGCTTCTTACTTGTCTAGGATACAAATCTTTCATGAAGAAAGAATACAACACCACTTGTGCTCTTCTGATCATCAACATTACCTTCCCAATCAAAATCAATAAACACATTCAAATAAAAATAACCTTTATGTCCATACTAGAGACCATAATATTCAGTCCACTTAAGATATCTAAAGATTCTCTTCAGTGCAACCATATGAGATTCCTTCGAATTAGAATAAAATCTAGCTACTAATATATATTCTTATGCTATATCCTATCTACTGTGTACAACATACTATATCTTACTGATCATGGACCTGTAAAGTGTCTCATCCACTTCTTTAGAATCATCTTCCTTTGACAATTTGTAATCAGTTACCATTGGGCTACAAACTGGTTTTGATTCCTCTAGTCCAAAATTCTTTAGTATTTCTCTTACATACTTGGACTGACTTATGTACATACCATCTTTCATATATTGAAATTGAAATCCAATGAATAATTTGATTTTACCAATCATAGATATTTTGACTTCTTTCCTAATCTTGTCTACAAATGATCCTCAACTCTACATTATAACAAAAAATGATATCATCTACATATATCTCTACAATTAGCAATCTGTCATGTTTCCCTATCTTCAAAAACATATTGTTGTTGTCACTTGTTCTGACAAAACCAATTTAAATTAGAAATTAGTACAACCTCTCCTACCATGCTCTAGGTGCTTTCTTTAATCCATACAAAGATTTACATAATCTACGCACCATATTCTTACCTTCTGAATTAGCAAATCCTTTCGGTTGTTCAATGTATACCTGTTCTTGCAAAATACCATTATGAAAATATGACTTAACATCCATTGATATACTTTGAATCCTTTGTAAGAAGAATAAGAAAGAAATATTCTTACACCTTCATGTTTGGCCACAGGTGCAAATATCTCACCATAGTCTAGGCCTAACTCTTGTGAATATCCTTTGCACACCAACCTTGCCTTATTTCTTACCACTTCACCAGTCTCATCCATTTTGTTTATGAAAATCCATTTCGTAACAATAGAATTCTTGTCCACTGGTTAGGGCACTAATGTCTAGGTTTTTTTTTTTCTCTCAATCTATTTATAAGTATTCTTCAATATATTTCAGCCAATATTCTTCTTTAAATACTTTTTAAACTATTTCTGGCTCAAATTCATATAACAAACATGTACCTTCTCTTGGCTTTCTTCTAGTCAAAATACCTCCATTTTTTTTCTCCAATAACTTGATCACATGAGTGATTAAACTTTACATACTGAGGAAATACTAGTTCATATCTAGGATTTCCATAAACTTTTTGTGTATGTTCCTATTCGTTGACCTTTCTTTCCGTCAGTTCTTTTGTAGTGTCTTGATCCACCGATTGTCCATACAGAAACCCATGACAGTTTTCAAGTTCCTTCTTACCAGACTCATTAGTGTTTTTAGAAAATTCATCTATTCTAACATTAAAAATTTTCATTATCTTCATTTTTCTTTTGTTCGGGCACTTGTAACCTTTACTCTTATAGGAATATCCTAAGAATATCGTTTCATCAATTCTTGGATAAAAATTTCCATCATTTTAATTTCTTTTAATGTAGAATCTAATTCCAAAGATTTTGAAATAATTAACGCATGGATTTCTACCATACCATAGCTCATAGGGAGTTTTGTTTGCACATTTCTTTAGCTGAACTCTTTTCGAAGTGTAAACTGTAGTGCTCACCACTTCTCTCCAATAGATATGAGAAAAACCTTTCTCAATTAACAATGTCCTTGCAAAATCATTGATTGAACTATTTCTTCTTTCAAAAATAACATTCTTTTGAGTTTTTCCTGGAGAAGATGTCTAGCTCTAAATTCCCTTATCTTCATAGTATGTAGTAAACTCATGTGAAGTAAACTCACCTCCTCTATAAGATCTAAGACATTTCAAATTCTTACTGGTCTCCTTCTCCACTCTAGATTTATAGTTCTTAAACATGTGAAAAGATTAACATTTTTCCTTTAATAAAATAACCCACATCATTCTAGAAAAATCATCAACAAACAACATGAAGTATCTATTAGCATAGTAATTCCTAGTTCTCAAAGGACCACATAGATTAGTATGAATCAAATCTAAGATATTTTAGAAAAGTAATTTTTTACTGATGAAACTAGAGGGTGATCCCAAAAAGATGTGTCCCACTTTTAGGCACAAAGAAAAATCACGCCGATGAATTTTTTTAATTTTTGACCCCTTCAAGCGAGTGGGGGTGTTCGCGCAAAGGGAAAAAACCCCTTCACGCGAACTAGATGAAATGGAGGGTTCACTTGAACTAGACCCAATTGGAGCGAACCCTATGAATGAACAAAAAATAAAGAAATTTGCTCAAATTTTCCATGTGGGGTTCACTCGAAGGGGGTTCTCTCTAACCCCCTTTGCTAGAAGGTGTGTTTGAGCGAACCCCCTAAATTTTGCCTTCCTCTCCAAAGCCAACAAATTTTTACAAATTTTTGCCCTTTGAAGGTCTCAATCAAGGAAAAAATAAACCAATATTCTAAAACCCAAATGGAATATGATGCTACTCCAAAAAATCCTTACAATGACTATGAATTTAATATATATTTACTTCATTGTGCCTTTCTATTTTCAGTTTAATTAAAGAAAGGTTGTCTGGCCATTTACCAAACTCTCACTTCGATGCTTCGGGAAAAATAGTAAATTAGGAAAAAAATTATGAAAAATATTTAGGAAAAGAGTATGTGTGTTACCTTTCTATAAAAAAAAAAAAGAATTTCTATATATACAGATCAAGTTAGAGCGATCCAAGTGACCTTATGTCTAAATTATAGTTACTATCACTTTAAAACTTAATAAAGTATGAAATATTGACCCAAAATGAATGAAACCAATTGCATCCTTTAGATATTGAAGTTACAAATATAACTTTGAAAGAATTACATCATTTTTAAAAAAGAGTTATGCTAATCCAAGTGATAGTCACTCTTTAAAAACACTATTTTTTCACACAAAACACTTTTCAAAGGAGAAGGAAAAATGAATTTAAATGAATTTTAATTTTATATATATATATATATATATATATATATATATAGAGAGAGAGAGAGAGAGAGAGAGAGAGAGAGACTAGAAATAAAATTCTAAAATACTCTACTTTACATCATCTTCAAATTCCTCATAGTTTTGCGGAAACAAGTGTTTGAAAGTGAAGTTTTTTCTCAGAATGTTGATGTCAATGTCTAAGTTGGCCAAAAAGTGTGACACACTATTGTGGGCCCATCCTAGAACTAGTTAAATTTCCAAGGTTACATTCTATTCACATTACATTATCTCATTTCACAAGGATGGGAAAACCTCTCACTAACTTCATCTTACTTACTTTGATCAAGTTATCAAAATTTAGATGAAAAGATCTCTTATGCCACAACAAAAAATATTCAACCTTAGCTAGCAAACAACTCTTAATAGTAGAATTCAGATGGAACAAGTTACCTCTTGTTTGTTCACCAGGAGGAATCAGTTCCCCTAATTTCCCAAAAATTTTGCACATACCTCCATTGAACTCTAACTTGAAACCTTTGTTATTTAACTGAGCATCCCTTAAAAATTGTATTTTAAACTATCAACCCAGTAAAATCATCACAAATAATTTTATCATTCAAACTAATGGATCCTTTAACTTTCACCAAATAGGCACCATCATTGCCAAACCTTATCGAGCCTCCATCACATTCCTCCAACTTTGTGAACTTGTTTTTATCACCAGTCATGTGATGAGCGCATCTTACCATTGTGATTCATGTTAGAAACTAAAGATATCTCACCTAATTCTGGAGGATCTTCCTTCAATACAATAAAAACAATTTCTTCTTCATCTCTTCAATCTAATTCCTCATCAGTAACACCTTCTTTAGCTAATAAAAAACTTTCTTATTCCAACCCTTGAATCTTCTTGGTTTCTCCTTCTTGTACCTATCAAGGAATCTAGATGCAATATGACCAATCTTTTCATAAGAAAATAACTTCAAAGGTAACTTACCCTTGTATTTACCTTTTCCTTTAGGAAGTATTCTAGCAATCAAGGCTTCTAGATCTTCCTAATCTCTTTATTCAGACAAGATAGATTTATAATCATTAGAGTGACATTCTCAAGAACTATTACACATCTCTTTTCTTTTCCTAGATGGTACAAGATTAAAAGATGCACCTGGAGTAAAAGTAAAAGTTTGTAAAGAACTATTAGTCATATATTTCCTTTTCCTTCCCTATTAATGCATCTATAAATATAGAAAAATATTAATGCATCTAGAAAATATTAATTGGATATTTCTACATGTTTTAGTTCACTCTCCTCCTTTTCCTTTCCTTTTCCTTCTATATTAATAGCACTACCTTTGCCTGATCAGATCCACTAAAGCATAAAATCTGTTCTGAGAATACTTAACTCTTCCCTAGTTTGATTGCAACATGTACCTTACACTACACTTTCACAATACACATGATCAACACACTTTGCTTTGAACTTCAAAATTTTTACAATGAAGATTATATCCACTGCCTTGAGAAAACCCTAAAATAAAATATCAAATAATTCCACTCAAATAAAGTAAGCCAAACACAAAAATTAAATACACAAAACATATATCCAAGACTCGGTTGCCTAATACAATGATTTACATATGAAATTGAGCCAAACACTCAAACACATCTTGACTATAATTAAACTTCCTCAAGAATCTTCTCTACATGATAAAATCAATCAATGTGATGCCAAATTATCACCTCCACTCATGAATGTGCGTCATCAGAATATAAATCATTCATTGTTAATCACTGCTGCACTGCTGCATTGATACTGATCACCAATACAAGATCTTCCATTAGTAGCTCAAGAACATAAACACTTAACTTGTTGAATAACATTATTTATGTTCACCGATCACTTAATATTCTTACCGATCACTCAAAGTAGTTGTGATTGAAACTGTAGCATCTAAACATTGTTGATCTCCATATCCCATGACTGCTCCAAAATATATATTATAGATTTGACAGGATATTCAAATCATCTATCACCCGTCATCAATTGTTATAGTAGTTATACTATAACATTCCATTTGATTATGACTCTCACATAAAATTACTGTAGGAAAAGCAATCGGGAATTTGACATTCAGAGACATACCTAGGTCTCCCATAAAGATAGCAATCACTAAAACTCAATCAAACTCACAATTCATCACAAATATTCTTTACAATATACTAGGAACACAAATTCAATAGTTGACATCAATGACAATATAATATATGAACATCCTATAATATAACCACTATGTCATCACGAAAACACACTTACCATCATTGCATTAGATATTCCAATAGTGGAAAGTTTACATCTAGTGAATTTAATGCATTTTGTGAAGAGAAAAAGATAAAGAGGCAATTGTATGCTCCGTGAACCCCACAATAGAATGGTGTTTCAGAAAAAAGAATTAGAACTATTGTTGACACTGTAAGGACTATGATAATTGAAGGAAATGTACCTCAAATGTATTGGAGAGAACTAGTTAGCACTCTTTATGAGATTTGGCATGGTCATGTCCCTATAGTAAAATACTTTAGGATTTTTGGAAGAAAATGCTATATCAAGAGAGATGAAGATTTGAGGAAAATTGATCCTAGAGGTGATGAAGGAATATTTCTTAGTTATTATACAAAGAGGAAATCATACAAATGTTATAACAATAGGTTTATAAATATAATTGACAGTGCTAATGTGTAAGTTGATGAAAGCTATCAGAAACACTCTAGATGTTGTAGTTATGAATCAAATGATGAAGAATACAATCAAGTAATGGAAGTACAAAATCATAATCAAAATCCAAATGGTTGAGTAGATCAAGATGAAGAAGTTGCAACTGAGGAAGAGGAGGAAACAAAAGAGTAGCTACTAATATAAATGTGAAGGCTCCAAGGTATGTAAGGCTAAATCACTCATAAAATAATATTATTGGTGATAGGAATATAGGTGTTCAGACTAGAGGAAGAATTTATAGAAATGAATTTTTTTTTAATATCTAAGATTACACGTAAGGATGATGATTCACCTAAAGTAAATCAAACAAGATACATGTCAATGATCAGTTGATTGTTTTACTTAAGATGGACTAGACCTAACATTATGACTAAAATTTGCATTGTCTCAATATTTCAAGTAGAGCCGAAGGAATCACATGTTGTTGTTTATAAAAGGATATTTGGATACTTTAAATGAATAGTTGATTTTGGCTTATTATATGGTAAGGATGTTGATTTTACATTAATTTCTTTTACTGATGTGAATTGGCTACATTATGTGAATGAAAGAAAGAGAACAAGTGGTGGAGCATTATTCTTGGGTAAGAGGTTAGTTTCATGGTCAAGTAAAAATTAAAATTGTATTCACAATCTACTATTGAAGCTGAGTATGTTGCTATTGTTTTTAACTGTGCACAAGTGATATGGATGAAGAAAATGATAAAAGATATCAGAGTAAGTATTGATGAGGCGATTGATATCTATTCTAACAACTCAAGTGCTATTAATATTTGAAATAATCTTGTGTTAAATTCAAAGGCAAAGAACATATCTATCAAATATCATTTCTTGAGAGAAAAGATTAGTGAAAAGGAAGTTATATTAAAGTATGTATCCACTATACAATAGATTGCAGATATCTTCATGAATCCCTTGAAAAAGGATACTTTTGAGTATCTCTAAGATAACTTGGGGTGATTTCCCCTCCTAATCAAAGATAGAGATCCATTAATTTGCATCTGTCCAATGTACTTATAGAGATTATTATTGTTCTGGGATAATTTTTTATGGCTTCACCTCAGGGGGAGTAGTTAGTCATATGTAAATATGTTATTAAGATTGAGGATAAATAACCTTGTTTATATTTTTGTCTTCTATGCCTAACTACATATTTGTGCCTTTTTCATTGATGTCAAAAGATGAGAGATAGTCATGTGAAAATATATGACACTAAGATGGAGAAATTATTTTCTGATTGAGAAGGTTTGTTAGACATAATTTGAAAGATATATTGTGGATATTGTTGGTAATATTATTGATTTGGTTTCTTTGTGCATTGATTTTTCATAACATGGTATGATGTCATCTATGCCAAAGGGGGGTATTGTTGGATATTTATAGGATATCATGCATATATGTGTTGAAATTGGTGTTTTGTCATTGATGTCAATGTATTCTTGATGTTGGTGATAGTGTTACTGGTATATTCAGTGTGAAGATTGATTTGGTATGGCTAGTCTATTGAAGATTAGATGTTGACCAAGTCCAACTAGTTTCATCGATGTCTTGATTTGATCTATGTTTATTTAAAGAGGTTCACATGTTGATTCACNCCCCTCAGTTGTGTGTTCTTCCTTGATTCTAAAGGTCCGTAAAAATGTATTAAAAAAATATTTTACATGATGATGAGTTAAGAGTAAGTATGCCATCAATAATAATGTAGTAAAGTACTAGTCCTATGCTACATGATGAAATCATTTGCTATAGCATAAGGGGCCCAAAGAAAAACCCTAGTAGATTTTGAATTTTCAATTAGGACATCATTAAAGAAACCCATAGATAAGAAGATATAAATTATTTGTAACTAAACTTTAACATCACTTATTTAATGAAGGGAGGTATTTAGTAAATTAATAACCTATTTTTCTCAATTTGGGATATAGTAGGTTTTAATAATGTACTAGAGAATGCCTAAAAGGTTAAGTGGATAAAATAAAAAATAAAAAGCTCCAAATGATCTGTCCATTTCTAATTAAATTAATTTAGTCAACTAGGGTTCCATAATTAAATACTTAAACATTAATTCAAGTAAATTTATTAAATAGATAATATATTTACTAAAATCGTAAATAAAACATTTTTAATGACTCCTTTCTTTTAATGAGTAAATGATTTATTTTCTACTAAACTTGGTTTGCGGTACATTTTAAACATGTTGCATTACTATTTATAATTAAAAATGTACTTTTATTTTATTTCATATTAATTTTATATCCATACAAATTTATCTTACTTATTATTTAATTTAAAGTAATATGATTTTTTGTCATATATTATTTATTCAATGATTGTAATTCATTATTTTGAAATTGTAAGTGCTATATTTTATTAAGGGAAAATAGGTTTTGGTAGGGCCGTAAATCCCAAAACAATTTTTTTTTAGTTGGATATATAACCAAAAACCAACTAGTTTCAAAGGATAGATAAAAAAATAATCAAAAACTACACCAACAAATAACAAACAACAACCAAAAAATAGGACCAGAAAAAAACCCAGTTGTAACATATCTTAGAAACAAATTTTAAGAGGGATCTAGAACTGAATCAGAACAAAAAAATACTTAAGATACAACATTATAGGACAATAGCTAACCATTGACAAATAAACAACCTAGGATGATAATTAGAAACAATACATAGGCTGAAATACATGGGTATTTATAGTACCCATAACCAATCAACAAGGGGTTTTGTCATGCCCTACTAAGCTTAATAACCATCTTCAAGAGATAACACAGTGAAGAACCAATGGGTAAAATATTGACACAAAAAACTATCATAGGGTTTTATAAGGCTCCCCAAATCTTCAAGGTATTTTTATAGGCTCCCCTAGGTTTAACAACCAAATTCAAGAAAATTTGTAATGGAGTAACTACTAGAGAAAATTTGGGTATTGATATGACACTCAAAACCATGAAAGGGTTTTGAAAGGATCCCCCAACCTTTACAAAGACACCCCAACAAATAAAAAATATAAAATTATAAGACTCTTCTCAACATCTATATAAGAATATGCCACTTCAATAGGAGGAACAAAGAGAGAAAAATCAACTGGGAACCCAACCCTTGATTCTAACCCACTTCCAAGTAACCGTCAACAAGAGAAAAACACATTAAGCACCAACACTCATCTCCCAAAAAAAATTTTCCCACCTCCATAGGAGACACAACCAACTCCATAGGAACCTTGAAAGAGGAGGAAGGTAACAACATGAGCCAAACCTGCATCAAGAAAAAACTCAGAAACCCTAACTCAATAAGGGGATACACCACATCAATAGGAGCCTCACATGATCTGAATGAGTGAGAACAAAAGAGACCACACAAAAGAGAGATAAAAAAAGGAATAAGGCACCGAATAGAACACAAAATCCCAAAAACACAAATCCTTAACAAAAAACAAACAAAGGTAAATTCAGGCACTTGAAAACTACTCGCAATTGATATATCACAGAAAAAAGTAGAAGCAACAACATGAACCCAAAAAATGAATAAAACCCCACTAACCATAAACACCACTTGTTGAATTAAGAAAACATGGCCAATCAAGATTAAAATACCACAAGAAAGTTGGGAGAAGAGAACCCAATATACCAAGACAAAACCCATAAAAAAAAGATGCTTCACCAAGTATAGTGAAAACACAAGAAACATAGAAGAGGTAGGAAAACCAAAATGTCTTCCAAATAAAAGAAAACCCTAGTAATGAAACCTCAATCTAGGAAAAGAAATAAAATCAAAAAATGGAGGAGAGGAAGGAAGATTCCTCCCACCCAAACACAAGCCATGGAGAGGCCTGAGGAAAAACATACAACCAAGACAAGATAGGAATCCTAGACTCCAGCACACCCGACTACCAAACTGAGGCACCCACACCTAAACAACCCACCTCATCCTACAAAAAATTATATCAAGGATACATAGAAGAAGAGGAGGAAGGAAATATGCTCCCCTTTACCATAAAATCTATCGTTAAGACCACACCTCCTCCAAGGTCAAACAAATACATATTTATCCAAGCAATAAAAATTCAAGATCACCACCAACATACAAACAAAAAAACTATAAATGAAAACAATGGATTATTTCCAAAGAGAAAACAAAGGGGAAATGAAGCCTATGAAGCAAGAAACTCACCATCCCCCAAAATAGAGGACCCTAGAGACCTTAAAATAAAGGGCACCAAGCAACATTGACTGCGAGATAGACATGGACAAATGAAAAATCCATGAAAACACAAATAACCCCCCAGAAATCCTTGACCAAGGCCAAACAAGGACTATTCCAATCAACCTCTGAGTTATCACCCTCACCTTTTACAATAGATGATCCCTTATAAGTGAGTGAAATCCTAGGTTTCAAACATTAAACACAACTTCCTCTCCTGCCCAATATAATTGTAAGTCTTGTATAGAACATTTATTATATACATTAATATTAACATAGTTTTAACATACATAGTTTTAATCATATTTACATTCCTCGTAGTTATCTTTATCAATGTTTAAGTTATGTTTTTTTTTATGAACTTAATATTTTGACCAAAGAAAAATAATCATTTATAAGAAATTGTTCAATAATATATTTTCAAAAAATTTCTAAAATTATTTTTTCTCTATAATCCACCTAAGAGGTAATTTATATTAGTATAAAATATATACATTACATATCAAATGAGGGATGAACAAAATCCACTGTAATAAGCTTGGATCTATAATCTATATGATAAATAATTACATCAATTGCAAATGAAACATCATCCAAAACTAGTCCCTTTTAATCACTTCAAGTGAGGGATTTCAATATGTTCTTTCATTTCAAACGAGCTATGCATCATTTGATAGTACTAATCGATGGGTCGTGACAAAAATAAAGTACCTTGGTCAATATTCTTTATTTGTGGCTACCTCAATAATTATTCTTATGTATTATTACATCAATAATCCATTCTACAAATGAAAAAGTAGACAACAAAAACACAAAAATAATAGTCATAAGAAATACCTAATATTTGTCATACAAACTACCCCCACCACCATATCCACAAAATCAAAATGCCAATCAAAATTTTCTACATCATCCAGAGGTTTGATATTTTTCAGAAAATCTCTACTAACCCCAACCTCATGGTGTTAGTGTTTAAGAGCCCCATCCAAAACATTCAATATAAATGGTTGTTTTTGTACAAAATTGCTCCTAGAGACAAATATCTTGGAATGTCAATGGGATAACGAATGCCCACCCCTATTTACCCCAAAATACCATATAAACATCATCCACCAATATCTTAAGTATATTATTTTTTCTTAGAAACAATAACATATCAACTTTCATACCTCCCAAATAAAAAAGAGAAGCAAAAAGGTTACAATGATATGTCAGAATTAACTCTCTAACGGTTCTTATCTCTCAAAACACCCCTTTGCAACACCATATTAATGGCTTCCACCTCAAGAGTATTAATGTAGGTGATCCGAAGGTCAAATATAATGAATTTCAATCTTAAATATGAGATGTTAGTAAAAAATGTTGAGTACCTCACATTGCATGTCAGGGATATAGGAGAATACATATTTTTCTTTGACAGTGGACCTCTCTAGAAACATAAAATTATCTACTCACACAATAGAAAAATTATGAGAGCTTTTCATCTCCATTTGTCCTTTTAAATCCACTTTCATGTGTCAAATCTATCAATACTAAATATTTAAGTTATAATCTTAAATGACATTCATATCTTCTAGATCAATCATATGTTCATTCTTATTGAAGTAATGAGACATAAAATAAAGAAGAGTAATTAAAGAGTAATTATAGGGATGAAATGTACCATATTGTGTAATAATACATCCACCAACATTTTTCAATACTATCAATCAAATTAAATTTTAATTGTTTGAATAATCATAGTCGATGTCCCATCTTCCTCCAAATTTTTTAAATTATGTAATTATGCATTCCCTTAATGATATATATGATTGGTTGTAAAGTTCTCCATTTTATTAAAAATATTATAAATAATATAAAGAACGACTTTAAATTTATAGTTAAGAGTATTTCTTGACCTAATCTCATTGATCACATTAGCATAGACCCCTTCAAATAGTACTCTATTAAAACCTAGCTTCTTGCATAGTTTAGATCTATCAAGAAAACATTTAAAGTCTACTTCACTATTGGTTGAAAAATTTAAGTGTTGAGAGGAAGAAAAGAGGGTCTTTCATTCCTAATTTATAGCAATACACCCTATACAAAATATCCCTAGAGTACCCGAAGAAGATATACCAAAATTTAATTTCACCTATCCCATAGGTGGTTTCTTCCAAACAAAATTTCTTTTATCCAAATCCGCATTATAATTACTAGTCCCTGTCAAAAAATGAATCCTCAAACTATTCCAATTGAATATAATTCCACCATCTCACTCTAGAAAAGATACACCTTTTGGAGAAAGAGTACCAAATATTCTATTTACAATTTTTGTTTGAATATTTTTTGACTATCATGCATATATGTGTTGACATTAATTATTTTCATTGATGTCATCTTATCTCTATTGTTGGTGACAATGTTCTTGGTATGTTAAGAATAAAGATTTGTTTGGTATGGCTATTATATTGAAGATCAGATGTTGCAAATATATCGATGCTTTTAGTGATGTCTGTAGTTGACACATGTCAATTTACAAATACTTGTATGATGATTTGTGTGAGTTAAGAGTGATTTATCAAACACTAGTATTTTGGATATTCAGGAAGAGACAATGTTTCAGTGTTTTCATCGGTATGGTTTGGTTATTCAATATTTATGGTTTCTAACATGGTGGTGATTTCAGGTCATGGATTTGTTTAATCATCTTTAGTGGTTAATGGTTTGGATGATGACAAGTTATTTTTATTATGTAATTGAGGTTGCTAATTGATGTTCCCATTGAAAAGTGTAGACATAATGATGAATTCTGAGTCAAATTTGTTTTTGTTGTTGCTATGGAATTTCATGTTTCTTTATATTGTTTCTAGATCATGTCCTATTTTTTAGGAACACATTGAGTTATGTCATTAGATTTGGTAATTTGCTTGTGGCGTGTTAGTGTTCCTATCATTCTTGACTGACATGGTGGTGTAGCATGTTGTGATGGGTCTAGGCATGATTAATGGAGTTGGAGTGTGTTCAAAGATGAATATTAAGATCCTTACTATGTCCTTTCCAACATGTTTTGGATCACATTTATTATTCTATACTATTTGATTAAATGGTTGTAATTTAGGTCCTTAGATGACCTTGAAGAAACAGGTTGATTAATCGTATAAATGTAATGATATAATATCCCATTATGGATCATGTGTGTGTGTGTGTGTGTGTTTGTGAAGAGGTATGAGTGGAATCTTCAATTGAGACAAAGATTTTATGTACTTCTTCTAAATTGTATTAACATATCAAAGATTATATCAGCTAGTTCATGAATTGTGGATTTGTGTCCGCTGTCGATTGTAATCAGATATTTTTGTAAGGAAGTGAGTCTTCCTTTGAGTTATACCTCATGCTGTATTTCAACAGTAGTCTTTATGTAGTGTTTCTTACTGCATGTGAATTCCTCTTGTAATACACCCAACATGGTATAGTGCTTTAAAATAAGCACATCTTATGGATTTGATCCCCACCATGTTTTTTTCTTAACCAAGTATCTATGTCAAAAATCTTGGTGTTATGTATTGATTAATGTCTTGTAACATTTATTTAATTTTCATGGTTGTGATATGAGATTAAAAGGTTAAACATTGATTAAGGTTTTAAGTTTTGGGACACAACTAATTCACCCCCTCCCTTAAATTGTGTGTGCTACCTAGTTTCTAACAACTTCAACTATTTCCACTTTGACCTTTTTTGAGATGACTCTAGTGACAACTAATTCTCCTAAAACAATATCATATTCCTCTACTTCCATATCTACCAAATAAATATGTAAGCACTAATATTCCATAAAAACTGGAAAGCCAAGGATATAATAACAATAGGGAAACTCTTGAATAAACTTATAATATCTTTGTGAAGGACACCAATCAAAATTAACTTGCCACATATATATTTATAGCACTAAAGGAAAAAAAGAACATGTTATTTATAAATGATCAACCATTTATTCATCTTGTCTACTGAGCATACACATAGAAGGAGTAAAGAATCCTATTCTCCTAAAAATTTTATTTGTATGCATCTGTACAAAAAAAGGAAGAAAAAAACTAAGAGGGGGGCAGGATGAATAAGTTGTTTGTGAAATTCAAAACTTCTACTATCCTTTTAAGCTTTAAACCTTTATTTTTTATTCAAGTAAAATAGACATGCATGCAAACATTAGAAGCACATTGAGAATACTTGAGACACAAATTTTCATCATGGAAACCTTATTAGGGTAAAAACCATGGTGCGGGTAGTTACTCATAATATGAAAATACCTTGTTATAAGTATAAAATTATTAAAATTCTTAGGAATGCACTTGCATTCTAGAACACTTCTCAGAGCTCACTTCTCAAATGTAAATGGGTTGCAACCCAAAGAAAGGAAGGCTCGCTACCTTAAAAGATCACTAAAATGATCTGAGAATATTTGATTTATTTGATGACATCTAGCACATGTATGAGTCAGTTCTAATGTAGCACATTGTACACATCTTTTCAATCCTATCTCTACCACTTGTAGTTGAACAATATGTTCTCCAATCAATTTTCAACCAATTGCAACAACCGTGGATCTGATTTATATCATCAACCTTGAAAAATACACAAGTTCCATCAAAACTTAATTTAAAAATTAAAATGCTTGTGCCAAAACTTATGATTCAAATCAATATTTAATTTATAAAACATAGTTGCGATCCTTATCAACCACCTCGAGTTCATAACTGATTGACAAATCACTCCTCTAACTTATAGAAAATGATTTACACACCAAGTCAGCCAAGAACATTACAAAAATATACCACCAACCAAAAAATCCTCCAATCCAGTCATTTCAATCCATGTGGATCACCAAATCATCATGAATATAATCCAAAAACATTCAAAGGCATTATGAATAGAACTAAAACATACAAACCCATCCATACTATCAAATTTACTAACATCTATTATGTTAGACCACAAGAACAATGTCACTAACAAATGTAATATCTGAAAAATTCCTTACGAACCTATGGATCATGAACCCTTTGAATTGAGGACACCTAAACATGTCAAAAATACACTCCTAGTTGTGCATAGAAAAATAGTAAACTAGGAGTTCACACTCAACCTTTTTGTATCACTTTATCAACTCTATCTATGACACTGTTGTGCGTGCTAAAAGTGGCCTCTACTTAGCAGAACACTTCAACATGGTCATTGCTCTTCAGTTTCATATAGGAATGAATATTGATTCATTCATCCTACATGTCTGAAAGAATTGACCTGTTGCCTTCTAGAAGATAGGAGTATGAGCTTGCTCTCAGGTCATTGCAAGCTCAGTGACTACACCGAAGACCTAAATGAAGGATTTAAAAAGCCATGATAATGCAAATAAATGATTAATCTAAATGCAAATGCAGTTTGTTGTTCATCCAAAACTAATTAGGATTCATTTTAGAAGCACCAAATTGAGTGTGAGATATTCATTTTAAACCTAAATTGAAAGTGCTCTAATGATTAGATTTGCATGCTTGAAAGTAATAAACAACAATTATTAAATAAAAATTATGCTAAGAATGCAAGAAGCTAAGATGAAAATGCAACATAATAAATTTAATTAAAAGATTCGGATCCTTTGTGAGGGAAAAGAGTTTCACTTTTATAGAAATCTCTTTCGAATCGATGGTTGAGATCAAACAAAAAGAGTGGCTCAAATTCGATTAAAGAAGCACAATCCATGTGCAAGTGATTTGATTGGTCGAGAGAGTCAGTTGACTGAACTGACTGGTCAGTCTTTTTGGAAACTTCTATATTTAGTTTTTAGTTAACTGAAATGTTTCCAAAATGATAAACAGTGGAGAATCAGTTAACTGAGTGGAACTGGATTGTTTCCATTTTGATAAATCAGTTAACTGGATTTGATGATGTCATATGTATTTTTAATAAATT